>JAGDQP010024061.1:0-28411 GCA_022664845.1 Lepisma saccharinum | reverse complement strand
TATCGTCGGACTTCACCTGGCTGATATCCCGAGAACATCTGTATAATATTCGCCGCCAGTAAAGCTTCAATTCTTATTTCATGGGTAACATATTTGAAGATTCAGAATGTAAATAGGTAAACAATGTTTTTTGAGACTGTGGAGTATATTCCAAATAAAGGTGTAATATTTGCTGATACATTTTCCATTTTTCATCCGTAGAAAGCTTACTTCGTTATAAACTGTCATCTACTTAATTATCCAAACGTGTTTGATGAGACTTTACAGACTTCATAATTGAATATATTTCCGTACTTACATTTTCTAGTATGAGTATCAATTTTTTAAACTGCAAGGACAATTTAACGATTAAATAAACTTCCAGCCACTGCACTTAAAATTGGCTAAGAATAAAAGGAGAAAAGCACCGCCTTTTTGCATGAGCAGTTTGCGTTTCTTTTTTAAACTTGATCGTTTCAGATAGAGTACACGTAATGTCTTCTTATGTCGACGCAACCTTTGATTTTGACGGGGAAAGGGTTTAAAGTTACCATTTAAAACATTTTACCTACTTCTGCAATAGGTCGAATAAAACCACCAGGTGCACTCTGAACGGAAATCATTCAGCTGATGTTTTATGCTTGACATCTTGATGCCAACTGATCTGAATTTGGCTTTTTCTTGTCTTTTACATGTGCATAGATGTACATAGTTTCATCTGGAAATATATTTATACGAAGACGTAGAGCGTTAGGTGTAGACTGAGTTAAATCGTAGAGTAAATATAAATGAGATTCAGCAGTAGCATTTTCAAATACTTGAATTTCATCTTTACTATTTAGTATATCTTGGCTTGCTAAATATTGTATTTGTAACTTATCTCTAGGATTCTTAAACGCAATAACGTAATGGGCGTTTAGTGAAATGTCACATGCATATTTCGGGAAATATATTTTGAAGTATAAAAATTATACTTAGATTCTTATGATTTGCAAATTTCGTGAAAATTTTGGATTCATCGGCATTATTTTTGGTTATAAGATCATTGAGAATTAACAATGAATTTTCCTGAATTTCAAAAGTATTCATATCAGGAATTCCAAAATGAAATCGTATATTACTGATCTGACTAGATAATTTAGGTATCACAGCACCATAGGGCCAAACTATTTCCTTAAAATGGCTAGATAACATAGTTTTACGATGTATTAATAATCTATTTACAAAATAAATTTTTTCAGCTCTACTGGGACCGGAAAGCAAAATAGTTGCAGGACGAAAGAAGGGAAGCATCATGAGATAGTGACTAAAGAGAAATGAACTAACAGTCGGGAAGTCGTCTTCTTTTATAGCCGAAATGAGGTGTTTCGAATTCATTATGAAATTTACGTTTACTTGCCACGTTCTGATGTGTTTTAGGATATAATTTTGAATCCTGGCTTCCTATAGATACCATTAGGATTACTCATGATTTTTTCGTAATTATTCTTTATTAAATTTAAAAAATGATCGAAATTTACAATTTGACGCGGATGACAATTTAGAGTCATTTCCCGAATTTTGAAAGTTGGTTTATTATTCCCAGTCTAAATTTCCCTTTCCTTATACGAATAATTTTTAGTACCTAATCCAATGAAAATAGTAATCTCCCACCCCTCTTTGTTTGTTAGTTAAATCTTCTATATAGTTCCGTTGGCAGCAATGGAGGTTGATTTCTCTTTTGTCTGTGTATAGCATTTTCTATTACCAATTTTCCAATAAGCAATATAAGTTTAATCTAACCTATGGTAATCTAAAGGCTGACAAAATAACATTGAAAAAGGCATTAGAAGAATTAATATTTTCTAAATCCCTGTTAGTTTCTAACAAGGCATCATCTCCGATAACAAGTACATTTTGTAATTCAATGTGAAGTGTTCGGATAATATCCAAGATCGACTTAGCATCATGAGCTACCCTGGACTGTGTTAAATAAGTTCTCTGTCCCGACTTTCCAAACAGAGAATTTAAAAAGAGTTTTGCGATATAGCGCAAACCAGGGTTTTCGCTAATGATATCAGAATTCAGTTGTATGCCTTCATGCTCAGCATATTCCTCAATATGCTTTTGCTTTTCCTCCTCACTAGTACACTGTAATGGAATACCAGAAACTTCCTGTTTCATCTGCAAGAAGTTATTAGCTTAATCTTCAAATAACTTCTCTTTTATTTCGAACTCATAAATTTCATAAGTATCAAGAACGGTATACCCTTTCTTCATACTTTCATGCAATTCATTAGTGCAAAATGTGCCGGTGAAACAGCGTTGGTCCACAGTAAGGTTACAATCATTACTATTTATTTCCTCCATACAAATACAACAGAGGCCGAATACGAGGCGTCTGTTCGCATTACATGGAAGTAAAGGAATAGCAAGATCTTGAGGAAGAAGAACCTTGCAGAAAACAACTCCTTGAATGTTTTCTTGTTTAGGACAAGCTTTTCCTCGATAAATGGCATGTTTACCAATAGGGAGAGATCGCTTTTTCATAACATATGGATAGTAACTACATATGTCGATATATCGAATGGTTTCGTCTTCAGGACACTCAGAGAGATCTGAAAACTTCCGTTCTACCTCCCTTGAAAGAGTGTTTAGGAACTAATCCACCTTCAATATTTTTTCACTGATCTTTAATAAATTGCCGAATAAGTAGATTTTTCTTTACTTGTCGAACCCAATCACATTCATAGATTTCTACAAGCTTTCAACCACAAGTTTCTAAATGTTTCTTTCTCCTCAATGTAGCAATATCTTGTTCATTTCATGTTTCGCCATTCGTGTCATTGAGAGTCACGTGGCAACCCTGCTTAATGCATTAATGTCCATGCCAAAAACATCCATAGAATTCATAGGCATTACGATGTTTCTTATCGTACCCGTCCACTTTGAATCGTCCAAATTGGACTTCATCTCCATTTTAAGTCGTATGAATAGAAACATAATTCCCTATGAATTCCATCTACTTTAATGATTGTAATGCTTTCTTACTCTGAGGATTACGTGGTCAATACCCAAACGGGGGAATAACATGAATTCTTTCCTCTTCTAAATATAAAGAGCGAAAGCATTCCATAGCACCGCAGCAATAGTACTTACTTGAAAACACTGCATCCCTTCAGTCTTATGGTGAATTAAGTCTGGGAACTTAATGACTGCCTCCGTAAAAAATCAAATCGTTCCAGCACTGTTCTAGCATTTCACGTTGTAGGTTAAAGGTAAGAACTTTTTACACACACTCCTCATGCCAAAGCTTCAATGCATTACGTTCACTTTCTGATTTACCTTCATTATCAAAAAGTTTAAGCTCAGGCCATGGTCTATCATAATTTTGGTTATCCGCAGTGTTTAACAAAACGGGAAATTTTCCTTCTTTAATCTTTCACCTAATCTCATGGCAACCGGTAATTTTGACAATTCCACGGACATGAATAAATAAGTATCTTTAAAAGTAATATTACGTACACTTATTTGGATGATTTTCGCGCCCTGACTTATTATTTGAGGAGTGATTCATTCCTTTTCAATGAGGGCACGCGCAACAAACGCAGAATCAAATTTGGCGGTGTTATGTGCTAAACATACTACTGTATTAAAACTAGGAACTTGAAGGAGAAGATGTTTTACAAAATTTTCAATATTGTAAAACACAAAATCTCTTCCACCTTGTGAATTACCGCATTGAAAGCATTTGAAATTATCCTCCATACGGTTCTTGCATTTAAAACAGCGGTGTGATGTGTATATCAGGTTTGGCCGGTGTTCCCGTTCACATTTTTCGTTCTCATTTAGTAGCATAATCTCAATGCCAGACACTACATAACAAAAATCAGATTCATGTTCCGCTTTCGTTTTTGAACGAAACAGAAATAATCCTCTTTAACATACAGCTAGTAAATAGTGCAGAATCGATTTCCACATACATGGGGGTTATTATCTTTCTTTTTCGGGTATCGATCTTTACACCACACTATTGACACAGTTTGACATAGTAACATACAGGTCTTCCCTTCACTTTCGTGCTATGTTTATTATAGCATGATTGCGAGGGGAATGTCCTTAAACAACTATTACAAGTTACAGGTCTCATCGTCAGAAGTTTCAAAATTATGGTACTCCTCGCAATGCTCGCACATGTATTCGAACTTATTGTGTTATGCTCAACAAATGGCTTCAAACAATCGTAACATTAACCTCTCTGTCTTAAAAGCGCAGTAATAGTCTCAATGACATCAAAATGCTGGTAATGATAAAACAAAACTTATTTGCTCTTGGTTTCAACATTCCCCCTATAAGTAACATCAGGGTTTCGACTAGCTGGTTTTAAGCCATATACTACAATCTGAAAATCATTACCGTATAAATTCTGAAACTGATCAATATCAACAAAACTTCCGCTCCAACTTGAAATATTAATATTTGCTCTCTTACAAAGATATTTACCTTCCTTTTCCCAGTTCTTAAGATGGTTTTTCATTTATTCTACTTTCTTACGGTTTGTCCTCTACCATAATTAAAGTTTTCGGTAGGCAGTCTTAGGCGTTGGCTCCCAATTTAGGACAGGAATAATTTGTGCTTGTATACTTATCATTATTCCGTATCTTCCTTTTTTGTCCGCGAATAGGGTCGGATATGTTAGCCATAATGATCACACTCGGCTAACATGAAATATTCATTCGAATTCAGAACATTCTCAATCGAACTCAAAATATGTTCACTAGTTAAATGGACTCGTCTACGCCACGGAATGAAGACGTCTTTCAATACTAAATTCGACATAGGGTTGAGGATCTACATTACCAAGCAAATGTTGTAATGCAAAATGGAAAAAATCCTCAACATACTGAGCCGGCGTAAGCCTGTGAGGTTCCATACGGCTTTAGCTTTATTTAACTTTGACAATAAAATTGCCAAAACCACGAATGAGTTCCCCATATAATTTCAAAGTTATCACCTCCTGTTCCCTGTTGTAAAATAATATCCTGTTCGCTCTGTTCAATCTCCTTCATTTCTTCACGAACCTCCTCAATAGTTTCGCACTCAATGGACTATCCCATTCCTCAAAGCTTACGCTTGATCACATATCATATCGTGCTTGACCCCTTGGAGAAAGAACACAGTCCGTATCATCAGCAGTTGAGGTAGAAGCAATAGCTGGAGGAGCAAAAGAAGTAGGTGTAAATGAAGTGGATGGTATCGCAATAGGTCTTGCCGTAGTTGCGAATGTACCTAATACAGACGTAACTACATTGACAAGAGCAGAAGTAGTAGTTAAAGTACAGGAGGAAGTTGTTGAACTAGGCACTGCAGTTATAGTGGAAATAGGATATGAATCTCCAAAGGAGAGGGAATACTCACGGCTGTGAGGGACAATATTCAATGAATCATCTTCATTCATTGAAACATATACTTCGTAAATAGCATCTCTCACAACCCCAATCAAGCAAAACAAAAAAGTTACATGGGGTGAAGTGTTCTCCCGTTATTCTCGTCAATTGATTCACTCAATAGCATATAATGCTGAAAAGCCAGTCTAGCGTTAGAGGGGGAGTCGAAGAAGCCGGCGATACCTAACTGAATTAATTTATTTACATGAAGGCTGTTGATATCGAACTTGGATAGTAGTCGCAGATGAACAGAAACTCAAAAACATTACCTGCATTTCTAGGTACGGCTAAGCGACAGAGATCAACCCAAGCGCCATACACGGACTCGGAGTCGGCGAATCCTTTAGCCTTTTCGGCCAAGATAACATGATCGGCACTTGTCAATTTCATGGTGAAATCCATTCTTGTACTTGGTCAGAAAACTGATGTCCTCAAATACTAGAATTCCAAAATAAAAGATGAAATGTTGATTGTAGATAATCAAAATTTAATTCTTGTAAATAATAGAGAGATTTATATTTCTGCAAGATAATTTTCTTTGTCACAAAAACAGATTCACAGCACAAAAACAAACGAGGTAGCACTTCACTTTTGTTGTTCACAAAACCAGTAACTTCTTTGCAGCACGAGAAAATGAGCTAGCAGTTGAGTTTTAAAATACACTGATTTGATCAGATCTTTGACTTTGAATATGAAGAAAAAACTTTACCGAAATGAAGTATAATTTTTTTTCAGAGAACACAAACAAGTTCAAACTAGTAAAACAACACAGACTCGGGAAGGAGAGTTTACGTTGGTCAAATTCAGCTTACAAAGGCAACCTGAAGGTCTGTGCGGTCAGCCAGTAGATTTATACCACCTAGTTCCATCCTTTGCGCATGCGCAGAACATCAATTTTGAAAATTGTACAATTTAATATATGTGAAAGGGGACATTTACAGCTAAATTGGATAATTTTCAATAAAATGCTATAAAACCTGATATTTAAAGGAATATCCTAAGTTGCTACTTTTAATAACAGGAATTTTCAATAGAAAATTAACTGCTAAGATAGCTTTTATTTTTAAAATGTTATTCTTTATCTGCTATTTGTACCTGCTATCTATAACTGTTACTTGGAACTCTTACTTTTATAACAGTTTGCCTAACTGTTATAGTAAAAGTTGTTTATAACAGATGAAGCAGCAATTCAAGATTATGAAGGAAAAAAGAGTGTGAGGCTTAAAGATACATTTAGAACACGTAGAATATATTTTTAGTGATATCTTCTCTGTTCAAACTCTGATTTTGATAAAAACAATCCGATTTAATTGAGGATAGGCATTGTATATCCTCAGGATATCTCGATTCATATTTTTAATTTTTCGAAAGTTTGGAATGATTTCATCTGTTTAAATAAAATGTGCAATAATTACTGTTTGATAGAAATTATTCAGAGACCTTTTCCACTCGAACACCAGAGGTGCTAAACAAACAAACAAAAAAAGTTTCGTTTATCAGAAAGTTGTAGAAAAGTTACAACACGTAAACTAAAGTTAAATTTTCAAATACAATTGAATTCGGTAAACTAAGTGAGACTAGTCATCTGATTTCTTTTATATTATTCACACTCTGCTTACAGCGATTCAGCAGCAATATTCACTTTAAGTGAGTGTCAGCATTTAAAGATTGAGGGGATGTGTGCAAACTTTTTCACTGACATCGGTCCGGTATCACATAATCTGATCAATAGTATTTCGTATATAATCCAAGTCTTATGTTAACATTCTCAGGTCATACTACGAGGGTGTCAGCACTGCTTTACTTGTTCTGTTATTTTAAGGCAATCAGCTAGGGTCGCCTTGGTTCACAACTAATACAACTGTATTCGGTTCTTTTTACCGCGTACAACAGATTTTTGTGTTAACGGTCGGCGTTTCGCAATCAATTAGCAATTGGTGTTAGGCGCTTGGAAAATTGCTAGCAACACGTGTTTGGCTTCGGGCAGTATTACTTATGGATGTTTATGCGTTATTTTACTAATTTATTATTACTATTATTACTATTATTATTATTTAAGTCTTGCTTTTATTCGATTTTCACGCTCCATGTTAATCTGCTACCCAATCAGCGCTAGCGCAGCAAATAAAGAACTATGGCTTGCAAACCGGGCTAGGTCATAATTATTTCTATTTTTGGAATTTCATGTAAAATAAAGTTTTGACAAGTTAGGTTTTTATATTACTGTTAACCAATGATTGATAAGGCAGCGACTTGAATGTTCCGGGTTCTAATCTCGCCTGGGTCATGAATATTTCTAATTACTCATTTTATCTAAACAGTTCGTACAAAATGAAATTTACCAAAGCTAAATTTCTATGTTAACTTGGTAGCCTGAGGCCAATAACTTCAGGGTTTTCTTCCCGCATCGGACCATGAAATCGGCTTTCAGCTGATGATTTCTTTTAATGTTCATCACGAAACAACACCAAGAGTGTTGTATTTTGAACCACTAGCATGCGAAACAACACCAATGGTGTTCTTCGCATCGACGTATTGAGCACGCAGACTAAGGTTCAACAATGCATACTTCCAATAGTAGTTTATGAATTTTCTATTTATATGTATATATTATATATATCGCAAATATCGTTTGTGTGATAATTGTGAAATATCTCGCGGAATTGTCAAGCAGTACCTCTGAATATGATCGGGCGTAAGTAAAAATTGCCTAAAAGCCATAAATAAATAATTAAATTGTTCTCTTGCATCTTTTGCAGTACAGAAATATACAGCAAGTTGTCTGGTTTTAAAATAATGGAAGCGGATACAAAACTTTGAAAGGCGTAAGGAAAACATCTTATACACTTCTTTACACTACTGTTTGTCTCAAAGATAGATTAATGGTTTGAAAGGCATAAGAAATGAAGTAAATCTACTAATCCACTAAAATATTTCTACATTTTCCTACAACAGCCACATTTTCTTGAAGGATGTCTTTTTATTTCACAAAAGGGTATAAATTATGTAAAATATTTCAGCCTGTTACACATGTACAAGAAGAATACGCTTTATGAATGCTATCTAAGAGTGTACATTGGACCAGTAATTTCAAACAAAATACATTCCTCACTTCAAATAGGACTCAGCGCTTATAACTTGCGCTTGTGGTCGTCTGTTCAATCCCTGCTTGTACCGTGTGGGTTTTGTCATGGACAAGACCAAATTATTCATAAAACATTAACACTGAGACTCAACAGGTCTGTAATTAAAATAATTAAAAACAAATCGTAAACAATTGTAATGATTTGTACTCACCAAAGAAATGTATTTAATCAAAGAAGATAATTTGAATGATTTTTGTAAATTTCAAAATAATAGAAACATATTCCAATTTGAATTGCATAAAGCAGAAGTAAATGTTAACAGAAATTTTTTTTCCATTCAAACGTACCGTGTATGAACCACAGCTGGGGCATGAATGTTTCTGATTTTAACCAGATGTTAAAGTTTAAGATCAGAGTATCTATTTTTTAAATTATTAAATTAAGTATCTATTATATTTATTTTTTAATTACTTACTACTTCTCCAGTAACATAGGCATAGTTTCAGTTTCCTGAGAACAGTACGAAATTGCAAAAGAAGAATTCGTCTACACAGTTAAAAACAAAGCTGAATAATTGTGGTTTGGGCAGGTTTCTATAGCTATTGGTATGAATTTATGGTTTGCACCGCAAATTTCGGAGCATTGCCAAAAGAATAGGCCGATTCGTTTTGCATTCATTCTGACTTGATTTAGGCGGAAGAGGGTTGCGTCTGCTTTCAGTCCTATGGATGGTATGGCTCATGAGTGGAGAAGGTCTGCTGCTGTAATTAGTATTCGAATGTCTGTGTCAATTGGTAGGATTACTCGATTGTCTACGTTTAGAAGTCGGAAGTGTTCTTTTTTATTTCACTGGCTGGGATTATGTAAGAGTCAAATTCTGTGGGGGCGAAGTCCGAGTATTCATAACTTCAGTATTATTGATGACCAATTACTTTTAGAGTTACGGAGGGTTGATTGATTTCATCAATTATATAGAGAAGATGTAGGGATGGTAGGGCGATGAAAATTTGTATAACTGCTGGTAGGATTGTTCAGATAGTCTCTAGGATTTGGCCTTCTAATAGGTATCGATTGATGAGTTGGTTAAATATAATAGAAATTAATGGGTAGCCTACATGTACTGTAATTATTATAATAATAAGTATGGTATGATCGTGAAAGAAGGTTATTTGTTGTGTGATCGGAGATCTAGCATCTTGTAAGCCTAATTGGTTTCAGGTAGCCATTTCTAAGAAAGACATAGGTGGGGCTTATTTTTGGGTCTTAGTTCCAATGCACTTATCTGCCATCTTAGATATTAGACAGTTAAAATAGGAATCTCTGCATAACTATGTTCGGTTCGGGATAAATTTTGGTATCATTCTAGGGAACTTGATTGCTGATTAGGGAATAGGATTTAACGTGAGCTGGCGAAAGCTTCTCATACAATGAATACTAGTTTAAGAACTGCAATTAGTGATAAAAGGGAGCCTACGCTTGATACTACGTTTCACGTTATGTATGCGTCTGGGTAGTCAGAGTATCGTCGCGGTATGCCTCTTAAGCCTAAGAAGTGCTGAAGAAAAAAATGTGATGTTTACTCCTAGAAATATTATAATTGGATTTATAGTCAATGGGGGTTAAGAGATGTGCCTCTAAAAAGGGAAAATCAGTGAAAATAATTCCTGCTATAATTACAAATACTGCTCCCATGGAGAGGACATAGTGAAAATGGGTGACGACATAGTAAGTGTCGTGTAATACGATATTTATTGATGAATTAGCTAATACTCCTGTTAGGCTTCCTACAGTAAATAGTTCAAAGTGTTGTAGGTGAATAGTTAATTTGTGTGCCGTGAAGAGTTGTGATTCATCTAAAGACATTAATTCTTGTGGAAACTGTAAAAAATATCGTGGCTGCTGTAAAATAGGCTCGTATATCTATGTCTATTCCTACTGTGAATATCTGATGAGCTCATACAATAAATCCTAGGAATCCAATTGCTAGTATTGCATAAATTATACCTAGGGCACCGAATGTTTCCTTTTTACCACTTTCTAGGGTAACAATATGGGAGATTATACCAAATCCTAGTAGAATTAAGATATAAACTTCTGGGTGGCTGAAGAATCAGAAGAGGTGTTGATATAGAATGGGATCTCCTCCTCCGGTTGGGTCGAAGAAGGAGATATTAAGATTTCGGTCTGTCAATAATATTGTAATAGCTCCTGCTAAAACTGGTAGTGTAAGTAAAATAGCTGTGATTATGACGGATCAAACAAATGAGGGTACTCGTTCTATCGTTATTCCTGGTATTCGTATATTAATTACAGTTGTAATAAAGTTTAGAGCCCCTAAAATTGAGGATACTCCTGCGAGATGAAGGGAAAAATTGATCGATCAACGGATCTTTCTCCGTGCGCGATTGCGTTTGATAGGGGGGAGTAGACAGTTCACCCGGTACCCTCACCATTCTCTACAATTCTTCCAGTTAATAAGAGTTAATGACGGGGGGAAAGTCAGAATCTTATGTTATTAAGGTGCGGGAAGGCTATATCGGGGGCTCCTAGTATTAGCGGGACTAATCAATTTCCGAAGCCTCCGATTATAATGTGTATTACTACGAAAAAAATGAAGACATGAGCTTTACGATCACATAAATTTGATCGTCACCAATTAGATTGCCTGGGCGGCCTAATTCGGCTCGAATTAATAATCTAAGAGAAGTACCTACTATTCCTGATCATGAGCCAAAGATTAAGTATATTGTGCCAATGGCCTTATGGTTTGTGGAAAATTATAATCGTTGCAAGTGTTAAGTAGGATTAGGACAGGATGGCTGAAATGTCAGATGATATGTTTGGTAAATCTATAAATGGAATTGTTGTTTCTCTTGTTAGAAATAAGGTCTTATAGTCAATAATTATGATACTAGGTTGCAAGTCTAGGGGAGTGGGGAACTAGTGATACAAAAATGGAATTCGCAATTGCTCGCATCAGTGGTTCCCTCTCCTCATCTATAGAACAGTGATGCTAAATTTCGGTATTTCATCCATTCTTTTCCCTTCAGTTCCATAGCGCACAGGCAAATTACAATCTGGCAAGCTCGCACACGGAAGAGACCTCTACTCACTTGCCAACAATGGCTCTGATTGGATGCTTCGTACACACAGCCATTATGAAATGTAACAACACCGCGACAACATTGTACTTCAACCCCGAGTTCTCTCAAGTAAGACGAAGCATGTCTGTTTACGATCGCGTGAACATTGCTTTCTTATTTTTCCCTTCCCTCATAATTATATGTTCTAACCTACCGCGCATCTTCGTTTCAAATTAGGTACTTAGGCCATTATTTTATACGAAAAAATTAAAGATTAGAGTTGTTTATATAATGCGGAATATGTTCAAGTATTCCAGACTGTAACATCGTAGCGTAAAATGCATTCAAAATTCAGGAATTACATTTCAAATAGGCTATTACATTAGTAATCACATTTCATATAGGCTCCTAGTATATCTTATGAGGATAACAAATAACTTCCCTTTCCGTCCATAATTTTCGTAACACCAGTACCATAAAGTGATACTTCGTTAGTGTCCCTTCTATTGACTGTTGTCCGCTTGTAAATAAAAGGTTGTGTATATAATTGATTAAAACTTCTTTCTTCATAGTAAATTAACGCAAACAAACCACTGAACTTCCATGACAATAATTTTAAGACATAGTCATATGTGAAGCAAGCAATGGTTTTCAACGATTTAGTATAGATTTGTAACTCAAAATATTCCTTTTCTTTTGCTCTCATAAGTAAATTCTCTACGTTTCTTATATAATAAAACATTTTTTAATTTCAGAAAGAATATACAGTATATATATATATATATATAGTGTTCAGATATTTGACCTTTTCATTAAGGTTAGGTTAGATTAAAATGTTATAGGCATTATTTAGCAATATAGGATCTATGATTTAGTTTTACAGAGTTCCTTTCCTACACACACAAACATACGAAGATAGCTGACATATCACAAGCAGTATGGGTACTACAAGTTTTGGGTTCGATGCCAGCTGAGTTTCAGTATACATCATGCAATTTTCAACAGAACTTCGTGCTGGATTTTTATGCAGCAAAGCTACAGTTCTCCAGCTAATCCATCACTTACATTCATTTAGACATAGTGACGTTATACATCACAGCGCATGAATGCAGACCATCCCGTTATTTGGGCTGTGACAAACTTTTCGCAATGTGAATACCAGCAAAGATTAACAATGTAGTGTTAACTCCTACATTAGTACCCACAGTATTGGACTACCAACTGAAATGGAAAGCAATTACAAATGCAACATTCCTGTTGTGCAATTTGGTGCAACACCAGAAACTCCTACTTCAAACATCAAATTTCCACACCGCCACTCTTGTGCGTAATAAAAGATGGACGCTCCAAACAATATTTCCCAGCGTACATGAACGGTTTCATTTCACACACGTATATTGCATTGTGCACACGAACAACCTTGTTCCATTAGTAAACTGTCTACACATTTCTTCCAATGGTTCACACTTCGTTTGGCAATATTCAAGAGTGAAAATATACAGAAATACATCATCGACATCTAAAAACTGTCATTTCACGAACCCCCTCGCAAGCAACATAGTTCGTACGACAGATACAGCTATCTTTCCCCTTCCCCTCTGTGTGTATCAGACACCGAGATAATCCGTCGACTGCGACTCGGCGTGACTTAATGATAAACAGTTTGTTTACTTTCTGCATCACCCCCCGACTGTTGTTTTACAATGACATGTTTTGAACTGGTTACTAATTATGGAAAATGTGTGGGTTATGTGCAAAATTTGGTGAAGAGGTTAATGGATTTTTAAAGTGCCATAAACAATGATATATACCAATTTTCACGATGAATAAGGACACAAATTGTGATTGGAAATAAGGTATTTTTCAGTGGTAATTTGACATACAATGCTATCAGAAGTAAACTGAAAAAAAAATGCGAAAAATTAAATAAACTTTCAAAATAAAACAAAAATCACAAAATATTGAAAAACCTGTGAAGCGAGCGTTCTTTGTAAAACATCTTTTTCATTTTTTAAAATTCCCATTGTTGTATATAGAGTAGAGTTGGTTATTATACCTCAAGACACGAACCAAGAAGCAAGCAAGTCATTTAATTCGTAAATAAGATATTCATGTTTTAGATTTAGAATTGGAATCCAACAGGAGTTTGTTTATTAAAAATATAGCTGTATATTTTATGTCTGAAATTAAATTGTGCAGTGAGGTATCAGGTTACATCAAGAGCAAAGTGTTACTCATTAACTTTGGTAGGATAAAGCTCAGTTCAGGCAGACAAGAACTAAAGTCCAACTTATACCTGATAGGCTCTAAAAAGAGACTACTTTGCTCTGATTCATGTTTGCAATTATTCCTGACCTTGGTTAGTGCTATTCTCCCATAAGGAACATAGGGAATGGATTTTGTATATAATTCCATCATTTGATATCTCTTGGCCGATTTTGACGCTCGACCTGCCTGCATCTTCAAGTAACCAAGTTCAGCACTGGCGGAGACAAATCATCAGAAACTACGAATTAACATGTAAAACACACTTCTCATTCTGTACTATCAAAGAATGTTATACTTCAATCAAGTGAAATAACAGGTTAGTTGGAACCCATTGTTTGCATGTTCTTGACTATATGTTTAATTATATATAATTGTTGTAACGTGTTGCTCAGTGGTTTATTAGGTAAATATTAGGGGGGTTGGGTTCGTGGCAAATCATAATTATGCATTTTAGTATTAGAAAATTGTTCAATACACAGTCAATGCTATTGGTTTCATTTACACATTAATTGCCCATTATTTCCACGGAACGCAACAACTGTTGTAGTGGTACCTAGAAATATGCACGCGGCTCTATGTCATTGAGTATATTGTTAGCCCCTTAGCAAATTACAACAGATTTAACCTGGCGGTTAAATGTAAATTTCTCTCTAAGTCCAACCAAACGGACTAGCAAGTCCGCCAGGTCGACATAAAAGTGAGGAAGTCATTGACGAGACGCAGTATATGACTTAATGCTTGACGTCACGGCGTGGGTGAAAGTTTTGAATATATATAGAGGGCAGTAGTGTTGTATTCATCATTTTAAAGAGAGGTGAGCTTCAGTCATAGCAGTGCAGCAGCAAGGTTTAGTACGTCGTGCTGACTTACCAGTAGAAGTTGAGGAGGAGGTTGTTAGCACGTTGGAGTTACTTGATAGCGAATATCAGGAAGAAGATACAGACCGTACAATATATACTTTGTTAAGGTCTAAAGTTAAGTCAGAACCTGATTCACCTTCATTATTATCTTCTTCATTAGTAAAGGAGGAGGATGACGACGACATTAGGGAGTTATATACATCACTAGCTCCAAAGAAAAAAATAAAGAAGCGTGTGTTGGAGGGTGTTGTAAAGAAGCGTTTATGTTTTGAAAATAGTGATATAAAGCTACCATCAATACTATTAAGAGTACCACCAGCAGCAGCACCAACAGCAGCCGCAGCAGCATCATCAGCTACAGTAGCAGTAGCAGTACCCACTACTAGAATCAGCACGAGTAATATTGAAACCAGTATGATCAGGAATACTAAAAACCTGAAGCAGCAGCAAGAACAGGAGAAGTAGGGCCAGATGGAAAAGTGTTAAGGAAGTGTATAGAGTACAAGTGGGCTATTCCGATCGATTTGGGTACAAACAGCTCTCAGCTGAATATAACGAACGCAATTTAGAAAAACAAATGACGATGGGTTACGTTGATATGTCCTCCAAAATTCCCGGTAGAGTAATGGGTAAGAGCGCACGCAACATATTATACATATATAAATTTGTAAATGCCTGTTGTCGATCGGAAATACCCGCCATAGGCAGGTGATTCCGACACGTATATGGGTGATTTCGATCGCGATAAACAAAACGAGAAATGCCAGGTTACTGTATTTAATATTAAGCATACTACATGGAAATATCACAGAACATACAAGTAATGAAAGTGGTAGCAAAGAACACACAAGAAATGGAAATGATAGCATAGAACATGTAAACAAATGCAATATGTAATGTGCTATTAATAGACGTAGCTGTGCTATAATTTGGAGGAGAACATAATCATCGAATGTCAAGGAAGTTTTTAGATTCGACATTTACCGCAAATAAATTGCTTTTCCCTCTTAGATCCCACACAGCCTTCATGATACTATGTCCTCACGTGTCCATCCAACACTAGAACGTTTCTTCCCATTTAATATAACAAAGGAAGGGATGAAATTTCCAGCGACATTTGCACACATGCTAAAATTGTAACATTTTCCCCCTTTTCCGCACATGTTCTAGATACTACCTGCTTAGAGTTACTATGGGCCGTGTCGGATTATTTAATGGGATACCAGTTTCACCACATCTGTATATCAATTGAGGAAAGTTCAACAGTTCTTTCAGGAGAGCGAAATATCGGTCTATTATTTCTTTGTTCGATCCAGCACATCGAGCTTCCGATAAATCCTGTGGTTTACGAACGGTCAAGTCAGGATGACGGGTCAAAAACGCTTGCAGCCAGTCTTTTCCCGCCATTTGTTTTGCCGCACTGAATATGTTAGTGATGTTATTAGCTTCTGCAAAAGCATATGCAGCTTTAATTATGTCCTTTCTTGTAAGACCACACCCGAACTTTGCCAACCTGATTATGCGTTCTTTCAACGTTTTCTCTTGATCAGCTGTAAAAACTTGCATAGCCCCAGCATTTTCACGTTTTCTCTGTTTACGACCCATTGCTTCTGCAAATCTATTCTGGAGGGTGGTATAAGGAATATGGAACCTCCTGGCAGCTGCCTTCAATGCCAAGCCACCCCATACGGCTTCAAGGGCTTCCTTCATATCGTCGTCACTCCAACGTTTTTCTTTTATCTGGATATACATTCCCATCTACATCGAGAAAAATAAGTTCAGCGTGTACTACTTATGATGGAATACCCTATTTCAAGAGAGCAATTGTACGAACTACGTATTACACGCGATCAAAATCACCCGCAAAAATGCGATTGGAATCGACCGAAATTGATAGATAATTTTGAACACTGGGTTGGCAACACTGAATCCGGAATTGCGTCATGCCTCATATTGCACATTGTTCACGCAAGGATATCTGTTTTCGAATATATTACTCCCACTCGTGTCACAAGGAATATGTGTTCACATATTACTTCCAAACAGTGATTCTAAAAATGTAACTCCACGTTCTACAAGGTCATACTTACTGTCAATTGCTCCTGACCCCGAAATAATGTAAGCTCAAACCTACACATCACTGAAGATGGTCACTCCACTCTAAACTGATGTTGTATTCAATCTCTGTCAGATGGCAGTATTTGTCGCCAAGTTATTGCTTTAGATTGGAATCACCCACCCTCCGAAATCGATCGGAATAGCCCACTTGTACTCTATGTAAGAACAAATAGGTTGGTGAAAATTGCATTTGGATGGCCTTTAAGAACTGGAGACCGAAAACTGGAATTATATGAGAAGGGTGGTTTAAAGAAGAAAATAATCAGACAGGTCAGTCGTGTTTGGGTTATCTTATATCAAATGAACTAGTAACGGGTGAAGAACGGAAAGGAAAGAAGGACAACTTTAAAGTTTATGATGGAAACTAGCATTGAAAAAAAAGTGAAAATGTCTCACTTTTGTATATTTTGAGGCAGTGGTGTATTTATAGCGGATTCGTGTGTTTTGCAAACTTTTCGTACTTAAAGGACAATCCAATCCATTGTCGTGGCTGTAAGTTGAGGATTGGTCATAATAACTGTATATATGTTTGGAATACAGGGAAAGTTCTTTCAAAACATTTCTTGGATCAAATGAATCACCATGAGACATTTGTAGAGTACTACAAAATTTTCAAACCACAGGGTCATGTAAGTATTCCATTAATATATTTTCAAAACCTGTAGAGAATTAGTTTTTAATACTGAATTCCTTGTTCAACTCATACCCGATGTTATTCATGAACAATTTTCTGTAGAAAAGTCTCTAGGTGTGTCTTCAGAACAGTACATTATTGATGTCAAGGGATTTAAATTCTCTGCACATGAGTTTATTATGACATAATTTTTTATCATAGCGTGTGATGCTAGTGTTTTATTCCAGTGTTTAGTAAAACTTCCATATGAGATTACGGAAGTTGAACTAGGTTATCAAAAGCAAGTGCAATGGTTAACACAAAATTTTCACGATTTACAATGGGATACTTCAAATGGATTCATTTCCCATATTCGAAGAATAATTTTTCAGCTGTGTTCAAGGGAAGCTACATTCTTTTGTAAAGGTCGTGAATAAGTGCAGTGGATTATAAAACTATTTACCTTGCAAGGTGTTGATCATGTAAGTGAAAAGTAATGTCCTGCCCTGAAAACATTGAATTTGAACATTGCTATGTCAAAGTGTACTTCTTATAGCCCTGTCGAAGTGAATGCTTGTGCTGCTTACAACTTCAGTATTGGATCAAACGTGAGAAACAAAATATCTTGTAAATACCTTATAAGCCATGCAAATGTAAGAAGAAACATGTGCACGTTGTTTTTATAAAACACTTTACTTACTCTTAATAATAATGAATTATACTCTATTAATTTGTTTTCATTTCAAATAAGGTTATTTTTAGTGATAGCACAAGGTTTTAATAATATATATTTATTTTTTCCTTTAAAAATGAAGAATAGTACAAGACTATTTACAGTGTTGCTTGCTTTTGTTTTATAATTGGTTTCACATATTTTGCTAAAATTTGATCATTTTCCTTGAGATGAACAGTATTGAATTGAGATATGATATTAACCGCTCTTACAGTTAAGTTAATAATACAATAGAAAATAATCCACAAAACATGGAATTTGAATTTTATTATATTTATATAATTTATAATTTCGTTTTAAGAACGTTTAAATTTGCTTAGGAGAAGGTCTTGCAAAGCTATCAAAATAAAATCCCTTTTCATTTCCGTTAATATAAATTGCACTCCCATGACTTCCTTTACTTGAAGATGAACCTAAATTAACAATAAGTGCTGCTGGAAACTGAACACGAACAGGTAAAGTATTAATGGCGTAAATGCCAGTCAGTGCACTTGCTGATAAACAATTACGTAAAATCACCCTCATCAGCTGTGCCGTCCACATTTTTTGTTATAGGAGTTGGTATGTACACACGCTTATTTTGATTTAACACTGATAAGCCAAGTTCATAAAATTTGATATAATTTGCATAAGCCCATCCTTAATTAAGTTCACATCGGAAATAGGAGAATCGATGTAAATAATGAACACAGTTTCTTGAAGGATATGCCAACTGAGAGAAGTGAAGACATTTTAATTCTTCTAGATTGATTCCACTTTTTCAAGTATAGACTTGAGGAAGTATTGTCTTGTTTTTCCATACGTGTACACAACACTACTGTGCTTAATATATTTAGTAAACACGCGTTTAACTTCACTGCAGAAAACATCACCATCGTCCCACTGGAGACCATACTCATTTTGAGATAAATAATCGTTAGGGAATCTCAATGTTCTTGACAATTCGAAGTAAGGGAAAAGATGTTTAAAGATCCAACTTTGTGAACAATCCAAGTCAGGACTTATAATATGTTCTTTCAAAACTAAATCTTCACCACGTGTGAGAGCAGAGAAGTACAATAGAATCCTCATCGTGACTGAATGAAGCTCAAATGAAGGCGTGCGATCAGTATATGAATTTCCATTCTTACAATTTCTATAATCGAATCAAACTGAGTATACACAATGCAGGAAATAGACTGTACTAGTGCTTGACTAAAGGATATTTTTATATTAACAGGAGGGTCTGTCACAACATCCCAAGTAAAATCATCTATACTTTCCGTAGTGGACAGAATAAATGGGAAAATTGTATAACCATGTGCAAAATCATGAGAAATAATCTATGTGCAGTATTTTGATAAAATATACACACTCTTTCTTGATTTAACACTGATAAACCTACTTCATAAAATTTGATACAATTTGCATAAGCCCATCCTTAATTAAGTTCATATCAGAAACAAGAAAATCGATGTAAACAATGAACAGTGTCTTGAAGGATATGCCAACTGAGAACAGTGAGGATACTTTAGTTCTTCTTCTAGGTTGATTCCACCTTTTTCAAGCATAGACATGAGGAAGTATTGTCTTGGTTTTCCAAACGTGTACACTACACTACTGTGCTGAGTATATTTGATAATCACACTTTTAACTTCACTGTAGGAGAGATCACCATCGTTCCAATAGAGACCGTA
Source organism: Lepisma saccharinum (assembly GCA_022664845.1). Lineage (NCBI taxonomy): Eukaryota > Metazoa > Arthropoda > Insecta > Zygentoma > Lepismatidae > Lepisma > Lepisma saccharinum. Next base: position 8,569 of record JAGDQP010024061.1, on the reverse strand, counting down.
GATATGTTGAGAGAGGCAGTCGTTATGTAATCGCAAGGATGTTTACAACCGGGAGTAAGGGAAGGGAGGTTTAAAGATCCAACTTTTAAAACTAACCTTTCGTTGTCCTCGTCGTATTCACCGTGTGCAAGAGCAGAGAAGTGAAATAGAACCCTCATTGTGACTGAATGAACTCGAAATTAAAATGTACCATCGGTATATACATTTCTATTTTTATCAATTTCTTTAATCGAATCAAACTGAGGATATACAACACAGGAAATAGACTATACTAGTGCTTGACTAAAGGATATTTTTATATTAGCAGGAGAGCCTCTTACAACACTCCAAGTACAATTATTTATACTTTTCGTAGGGAACAGAATAAATGGGAAAATTGTTTAACCATATGCAAAATCATGATAAATAATTGTATGGAATATTTTGATGAAATATGCTAGTACCAGAAAGCAAGGTGAAAAAGCTTTGAATGAATAAAGCTTTGCAAAATCAAGGAATACAGGAGTAGGCGGGTACAATTTTGAGCTTACTTGAACCTGCAATTTGAAGGGGGTTCAAATGATATTGACCATTCATGGCTATATTTGCTACTGATCCAATGACAAAGTTTTTCGGTACACTACCTAGAAATAAATTATCAATATTAAAGGAAGTTACATTTTGTAGCTAACTACTGCGTGGTAATTTTGTAGTATTTCTTTCCATGTAAGAATTTAAATGAAGAGCTAAGTCAGCAGAAATAGTAAGACGACGTGCATATAATACAATTTCTTCTAAGACAATGTAAAGTTGGAGTTGTCAGCAGCCATTAAACAAAATTAATCTTTATTACGTAACAATTTAATACGTAGACTTACTTAATTAGGAAGAATATGATCTAATTTGACAATATCTTTAAAGAGACGTCTAAACATTTCGAAAGGAGCACTACAACTAGCACTTTGCATTCTTTTACGAAAACCAGAACTATTTTAACAAACAGTATTAAATTGTTCTGCAGTATCTTTGTGCCACAACGCACATGTGAGATGAGTTCTCGAAGCATCTTCAGAATAATTAAGTACTGATTCCAAGAAAGCTCAAATAGTATATGAACCAGAAGATGAAGAAATTAATTTATCATTTACATATACATTTATCTGACTGAACATAGAATGAAGGAAGTTATACACTGATGCTACATCAGCTTGTACTGCTGCTTGATCACCTTTTGCTGGTATATATACTTGTAAGTTATCACCATTAGCTTTTGTTATTTTACAACTCACATACAAGTTCAATTGTGCAGGATGAATATATTCTCCAGCATCCCCCGGACTTACAAATTCCATTGGATCCTGTGAGATAAGTGTAGAAATAGGATGATAATCTTGCATACGAGAAGCTTATGCAGTTTGAGTAATGAGAACAACTTGCAAATCAAATTCATTAGTACGTCACTCTTTATATCATGGTAAAAGGAAAGACATATTTTATCGTCTAGCTAAAATATCCCTTTCACGATAAGACTTTGTCTTCTTAAGGAAGAGTGGGAATGTCTTAATTTTGTGGAGTTAAAACCTTACTGATTACAACTCCACGGATATCCTTTGGTTCCGGAATTCCTTTTCGTCTATGAATAATAAGCTCACCAGTAGGAAGAGCTCGACATTACCCACGCATAGAGATGTGAGATAGAACATAGCGTATGTATTCATCATCATTTCATTCACGCAATGCGCGAAAACATTAAGTCCTTCCTCTCTTGAAACTTTCCTCAGGAATAAGAAAACCTTCAACTTCCCCACATTTTGTTTTAATGAAATCCTGAATGTGAGAGGAATATCGTACTTGCTCATTCCAGTCGCATTTCCAGGTTTCTATAACCTTCAAACCACATTTTTCTAAATATTGTTTTCGAATCTTTGTTGAATTATACCTGTTTCGCAACGTTACTCGTTGTTCGTCATCCAAAGGATGATGACGTAGCTGTTGAATACAGTTATGACCATGGCTATAACATTCATAGTACTCATAGGCTGTACTATGTTTTTTGTCATAACCATCCAATTTATATTTACCAATTGGAAATTCGTCCTCATTAGCAATGGTTCGACTAGAAAATTTTTAATCAAGTGACTCTAAACAATTCATCCAGTGTAAAGCGCTTTTACTATAATGATTACTGTATTGGAACCTCAGGTGAGGAATGACGGGGCTGGTATTCTCTTGTAAGTATAAAGACCTGAAATATTGCATTGCACAAGACGCAATAGTACAGGTCTCGAGAAAACATTGAATACCACATGCTTTCTATAAAATTGTATAACTTGATCACAGCTTGTGTAATGATAAATAAATCATTCTTGCAATACTAAAGCATTTCTTTCTGCATGTTGAACGTTAAATCTTTAATTTAATCATACCAGTTACGAAGATCCTTCCCTCTTCTTCGGATTTGGAATCCAGGTTATAGAAATCGATGATAGGCCATGATCCCTCATAATTCCCATTGCCTTTAGTATTAAATAAAAAGAGAAAATCTCCTTCTAAAGACTTTATAAGCCCACGGGTTTTGGTAATTTTGATGACTTTTCCACTAAAAACAAAAAGCTATCCTTAAAAGAAATATTCCAGACCGATAATTGTATAATTTTTCTCCTTGAGTATTAATATTAGGGGAAAAAATGTTTTCGATAAGATCCCTCGCTCCTAGTAAAGTATCAAAACGGGAATTATTATGCGCAATTCCAACCACTCTCTGGAACTTTGGACCTTGATTTTTTTTATTTGGGGACCCGCCTTCCACCCCTGTCTCTGCATTCTTTGCACAAAATAGGTTTTGTACTTTCGGGAACATACAGCACGAGAAGCTCTTTGCTCTCCCCATTTTGGGACAGACTGTCCCTAGAGATTCTTGGATTGTCGGAATTCCGGCACTCCAAGAAGGTCCTATGTTCCTTCAATTTAGACTTCAGGTGTTGCGGGACGGACTTTTGACCAGGCATCCACGGTTCTCTGGTCTTTAGTTCATATTTAGAACATTTGCTTGGGGGAGTTCGCTACCTAACATATTTGCAATTTTATTAGAAACATTGATACATAACGTTTAGGACAAACATATGGACAATACACAAACTTTACAATGACAACACAAACATGGACTTGATTCGGCATCTTCTTTTGCTGCCCCTGCAACGAGATAAGAAAGGAATTTTAGGATCGGATTGCGCGTGGGAATGTTGTTTCGCCCACAAAGGTTTTCCCCTTCTCCTTCCTAGTCGTCTTCTTTACTGTTATCTTCCTCTTCCTCACTCACCATAGGGTTTAGGTTGTTTTCACTTGCCACACTTTCACTCTCACTTCATTTGCACTTGTATTCCTTGCGGGATAGGGGTGATTGGCAGACCATAGCCGTAAAAATGTCGTTCTCCTACAAAGTTTGTATGCATCTACCTTTGTTCTCCTTACTAGATTTCCCCCCATTTCCACCTTCGATTCCTCTTCTGATTTCCCTCTCTATCATTCACTCATTTGGTCACATACACTAGGCTATTTTGCTGTACGCTTCCATTCCGGATTCCGGAATGTAAGTGTTGTTTGGTTGGTGCCGGAGATCCTGCACAAGGCACTCTAATTTGCCACTGGTTTCCAGCGACCAATTATTCACTTTATTTGCTGATTAGTTGTTCTGTATAATTTTATTTAGGCCACTTTTCGGTTGTTATTAACATATTTGGATGGTTATTTGTCCACGTTTAGATACATAATGTTCGTTCGAGATGCTTGCTCGGCACCCGCGCGACTCCGCACGCAAACGACACGCTCACGCCTCACGAAACCCGTAATCGTTAATCTTATATATTAAGTTTATCCTTATATCTATGTCATCCTTCCCCTCATAAATTTCTCTTTGCAGTACCTTGAGATTTTTGATGTCAGCTCCTAAAGTATCAAGGCGAGTTCCGGTGTTCGCAGGACCTCTGCCGTGTTTACATCCCTTATTCTATTTCTTAGATCCAATACCAAATGTTCAGTTTCGGTACATCTTAGAACTATATGTTCTGGTGTAGCTATTGTATTGCAGGTATGACATAGATTATCTTCAACAAGTTTAAGTTCTCTTAGTTTCTGGCGGTATGGGCCGTGTCCCGTGAGGTAATGTATCATTCTTCAACTGGCTTCCAGTTCCACTTCCAATCTTCCAACCACTTCCGGAAAGATACCATAGAGTCTTCTTGTTTTCGGGCTGTTTTCCCAAAAAACGTTGCCATGCACGGACTATTTACTTTGTTAGTTCTTCTTTAGTGTTGATTTCCGTTCGTACGATTTCTCTTATTTTGTCGTTGTTGTTTTTTCAGCCAGTGCACGACTCCGTGCTGTTTAATTTGAAGATATATCGGCAGGGTTGCGGTCGCTACCTGGAGTGCTTCCACCGGAGTGGTTCGATAGGCTCCAGTTAGCCTTATTAGCAATTGCCTTTGGGCTCTGTTCACTATTTGAGATTGTTTTATATCGTTATCCGGTACCTCCAGGGGGTTACATGCGTTGGACCAACACGGCGTTTGACCAACACGGCGTTGAATCAACACGGCGTTGGACCAACACGGCGTTGGACCAACACGAAACCATCACGGCGTAGGACCAACACGGCGTTGAACCAACACGGCGTTCGACCAACAATAATAACCGGCATACGACCAACACGGTAAAACACAAATCTTGATAATATTGAAATAATTATGTAATAATAATTTATGTAAAAAACTCTAGCTTTAAGGGTTACATGCGTTGGACCAACACGGCGTTGGACCAACACGGCGTTGGACCAACACGGCGTTGAACCAACACGGCGTTGGACCAACACGAAACCATCACGGCGTAGGACCAACACGGCATTGAGCCAACACGGCGTTGGACCAACACGGCGTTGGGCCAACACTACGTTTGACCAACAGGGCGTTGGACCAACACGGCACTGAACCTACAAAATTGTGCATTGCTCATGCAATCTTGCTTTGACTATATCAAATGGTGGGTGGTTGTTTGAAAATTTTATCTTTTTATTTATTTTTATTTATGTACGTTAGACATCTCAGGCTCTGGCAGAGTTATTTTAATAATACTAGTAGGCATCCACCAAGCACTAGTAACGTGCTATTTTTTCTTTCCCTTCTCCACTATACTGGATTTGGTTAATTTTCTTCAATGTTTTACTAGAGTATACCATACGTGCAATTTTATTTCTCAGTATAAAATGTTTGCGCAGCCAATGTCCTAATTATTTTTCTCTTTTTGATGATCTCCAGTATTATTCGTATCTCGCCTATTGTGCTAAACACTTCCTCATTTGGCGTCTTCTGTATCTAGCTTATTTTCTCTATTCTTCTCCATGTCTACATTTTCGCTTGCTCCATACAACACAATACTCCTTAATTAATCTTTTCCGTAGCTCTTCGTTCAGAGATCCACAGAAGAGATTCTCTTTGTTAGGCTATCGCTATTCTCTCCTTGAGCTCTTTCTCACATTTCACATCATCGCTTATAATACTTGGCAAATAACTGTCCTACTTTTCACTTCCAATCTTGATGTTTGCTATGGTTCTATATGTTCCAATTACCATCTCTGTTGTTTTATTCACGTATTCATGTTCTTCACAGATTTTCTGCAGTTCTTTTAATATCATTTTAAGTGATGTTTCATCGCTTTCGAAGCATCTTTTTATAACTTCTTCTAGATAATATACAGGGCGGTTGCAAAGTAAGGGTCAAACTTCGAGAGGTGCTTGATTTCTCACATCAAAACAAGAGAAAAATTATTTTTTTAAAAATTCCGTATCCGGCATAGATGGAGTTACAGGCGTTCTAAGTTAGTGTAGCATCGACACAAATCACGTCATACCTCGAAATGTAATGACGTAGCTTGTGTCCAAAGTACTTGTATAATATACTGATAAAGTAGGGCAGTCTTCCCGCCCGAAGCTGAAAAATAATGGTCGTAGGCGGAACCAACCACTGACGTCACTCGCAGGAAAGAAGTAAATGATGTGAGTGCATTGAGAGGGTTGAAAGCTTAACAACACGCATGTTTGGGGTGTAATTAAAAGTTTTGCTATTCTTTAAATGTGTGTGTGTGTACTTTTTGTTTTTAGTGTGGTTTCAGTGACCTATTAAAGTGTACATAGGCCTACGTGTACATAGGTACTCAATTGTCAAACGCACGTAAAACAATATTTTACAAGGACGCCTTGCAAAAGTGCAGTTGCTTCGTGTAAAAAAATGACAGAAGATATAACTTATTCTAGGTTTCCAAAGAATTTTGTTACTTGCCACTTTCCTCTTATATACCAACTGATTACTGCTCAGAACAAGGACTTCATTATGCGGTGGCTCAGTCGTAGAGCGCTCACCTCTGGTGCTTGAGGTCATCCGTTTGATTCCATCTCATGGAACCAGGGCTTTGTGGAAGAGAAACACCGTGTGTGAGAGTTTTCTCCCGTTTCCTTACACTTTCTTCATTCCACGAATTCTCTCATCTCATCATCATTCATACAACCTGAGCCAAAGTTGCCTAAAGACCCTAAAATAAAACTCAAATAAAATGTAAATACTTTGTTATCTAGTGGGTTAATTATCATACAAATGCCGTCATATGGATTCAAACTAACGTCTCGTTGTGATAAACTTCCTCATGTCCTGTAAAAGCTGGAAAGATATAATGTCGCGAACTGGACTTTAAAAACCAAGCCACTAAGATTTCGGATTTCCTTCAAACCGTAAAAGATATGGAAAGTGCATTTCGTTCGTACCAGTGATTTAATGCTTTACGCTGCAGATAATCAATGTAATCAGCAGGATTGGTGATAAACTTTCACACATTCATCCCAATTTACTATTGCTTTGGTTTTTTGCAGACTTACGGGACAAATGATAGGATTATTTATGCATTCACTGCCACATTGCTATACTTCCTATATCTTCACCCTGAAAAACATAAGGACATCGACTCTAGTTATTAAGTATGGTTTGTAGTAGAATACTAATAAACCTCCAGGGAACAAAATAAATATTTTGAATTATTGGAAGAATTTAAGTTCCTAGAGAGAATACAACTTCGAAAACATCTTTACTATATAATAAAAAACCATGAATTCTTGCCGAAATATGATCTCATCCCGTATATACAATATGTTAATTTCTAATTACGGTATTATTCAAGGAAGATATATATTTTTGATCATAAGTACCATACGCAAAAATCAATTATCTTTAGCTCAAATTCCCTAGAATCAACCTGCTTCTATTCAATGGCAGATACGTATGTTTGGGTTTACTAGTACTTAGTTTTTGAATTTTAATTTAATTTTTAAGGGTTTTAGGCAACTTTGTCTCTGGCTGGATGGATGATGATGAGATGAACTGGTAGAATTAAGAAAATGGCAGGAAACGGGAGATCCCTGAGAAAACCCACGCACACGGTGTTCGTCCACCACAAAGCCTACATGGCATGAGCAGGGATCGATCCGACGACCCCTAGCGCCAGAAGTGAGCTCTCCACCAATTGAACCACCGCTGCCCACTAGTACATTGTGCATCAGTATAAAAACACTGGACATTGCTCCCTCATGGTCTGAACTCCAAGGCTCGCCCCATTGTGAAAATATTGTAATGGGATATGGATAAATAGGTCAGTGTGTTAAGCACAAAAGTAAACGAACAATGAAAGTTACATAAAGCGGACTAAGCATCGATAAGAAGCAGACGACAACAACCTCCAAGCGGCAAGACTTGGAAGTACTGAAAATACGCCCACAAATAGGGATGTAAAAAGGTCAGTCAATCACCTTTGAAGTTATCATTTCTTCGCTCTGAAAAGTGGTCACCTCTACCTGGCTTGGACTGGAGTCAGGACTCCCACCTTAACCCCAACTTAGGTTGGTATACCTTTACCTGCTAACTCGGACTGGAGTTAGTATCCTTTCTAGGAACGATCTCCTTTCCTAAACCTAAGTTAAATATCATTGCAAGAGGTGAACCACGAGATTATTCATTGCAGAGCCCATGTTCGGGACGCTGAGATTGTTAACTGTATAATACATTTATAATATAGAGTATATTAGAACATTATAATAAACTGGTGTCGGTAAAAACGTATATAAGCATTTGCTCTATTTATTCACTAAATAACCATTCTATTAAACGATCTTCGGTCATAAGGACTCTACCATGAATATTATATCGTATATTGTAAAGACAGTGGTACCACGTCGTATACGATCCTGTTGCAACGTTACATAGTAGTTGCGCCAGAATAATAGCAACACAAAAAGCACATTACGATATATACAGATACAGAGAGTGTAAAATATATTTTATGTTATATGCATATTTCAAAAGTGTTCTACAAATGTATAATGAATACTCTTGTAAACAAGCAACTACATATAGGTTTCTTCTAATTCAGGGGTTCTGACTGATGCCCCGCGGGCAGCACGCGAACCGCCAAACCATTTCTTGCGGCCCGCGAGTTCTGTTGGGAAAATAAATTAAATTATTGATCGTACGATGTATATCTTCCAAAAAGGACGTT
>JAGDQP010024060.1:0-28411 GCA_022664845.1 Lepisma saccharinum | reverse complement strand
TTTTTTTTAAAAAAAAAAAGAAGAAATTGTATGGTAATCTTTCATATGTATTCTTATACTAGTCTTTAACGAGCTCTAAATAGAACTTGTTAAAAGTTACTAAATAAAATTTGTGTACATGTAATGTTGGGCTTAAAAATATATCTATTTATAATTATTTATTTTAGATTCTAGAAAAATTTACCCTGGTATCAAAGCTGTTAATTTTGTGATTATTATACTCATTAAATTGAAAATTTGGTCATCAAAACCTTAATAATTACAAAAGATTTCTATCGCTGCAACATAAGAAAATATTTAACAATTTCCTAGTGAATTCTTGGAAACATACTCTGATGGTGTCTCGTGAGGGGGTTTGATTGTCAGTGTTGTTTTGCAACACCCTGTATATTCGTATTTTTATTGATGAAGGCTACTTAGTTTTTGTTCAACATCCTAATATTACATTGCAATATGGAAGATGTAGAAATTGTGAAGAAAATTCCTTAAAATTGAATATAGCTAGTGTACCGTGTGTGCGTGTTTTAATTTTAGAATATACTTTCTCTAGTATACAGGGTGTTTCAGGATTAAAGGTAAATAATTGAGAAGGTGATTGTATATAACCAGTACATATAAAATGTCCATATAAACATATATGTTTTGCAGAGATTGCAGAGATATACTTACAGAAAGGTTGTGCCATGGTGACAAGTTTGATCCACTAGCACTACACAAAATCACTGCGAAAGTGAGATAACATGTTAGAGGGCACTCAGATCACCTCTACAATGCACAAGTGTCAGATCAGGTGTTCCAAAATGTCACCATTAACCTCAATACACTTGCGGGCCCGCACCATCAATGATTGTGTGCATTGGCGCAGTGCCTCCCTGTTGCGACGAAGTTCGTCCACTGTGGCCACAATGAGACCCCGAAGTTCCTCTGGTGTGTTTAGCGTACGGAACACCATGCCATTCGACGCGCTATGTAACCCGCTTGCTTAACACACAATACCCAGGCTGGCGGATAGGATGCTTTGGGCCAGTTCAATGGCACCTCGATCGCCCGACTTGTCATCCATGGATTACGGGATTTGGAGTTGATTAAAAGACAAGATGTATGCGCATCAGATGAACACACCAAAGGACCTTCTGGGTCGCACTGTGGAAGCAGCGGACGAACTTCGTCGCAACAGGGAGGCACTGCGCCAATGTACACAATCATTGCTGGTGCAGGCCCACAAGTGTATTGAGGTTAATGGTGACATTTTGGAACACCTGGTCTCACACTTGTGCATTGTAGAGGTAACCTTAGCGTCCTCTAACATGTTCTCTCACTTTCGCAGTGATTTTGTGTAGTGCTAGTGGGTCAAATTTGCCACCATGGCACAACGTTTCTGTAAGGATATCTCTGCATTAAGCCTGAAAACATATATGTTTATATGAACTTTTTATGTACTAGTCATGTACAATCACCTCAATTATTTACCTTTAATCCTGAAACACCCTGTATAAAAAAGCAAGGCAACAAGCAGGTCGTGCAGTCTTCATAATATGTTTCTTGATCATAGCTATTATGTACTAGCTCGATTATTTGTTACACCCTTCCGCTTATAGAATCACATACACAATATGCTTTGTTACTGTGCTTCCGCCACTAGACATGATATCACTTCGTTACAATATAATTATACATGCAAAGTAACTTTAATAAAACCTGCAAACAATACATTTTTAAATTTATGAAAATTCTGAACTGAGAAACAGAAAATAATCATTTCAGAAACAAACAAAAAAGTTCATCGATGCAGTAACGAAATATTATCCGAGACAAGTTCATTGCTGCAGTAATAAGCAACAGTAAATTTACTTTCAATTACAAACAATTAGAGTCAATTATAAATAGAGAGAGAAAGAAGAAATTAACAGACAGGTCTTGTGTTAAATGCATCATTCCGAGATTCGCCTGGTGTAAAGCAGCACAGCGACATTGAAGATAAATATTTACTATAATGCTGAAGTAAAATAAAAGCGGCTTTGGTCTATAATGTAATATACTATTCCAGCATTCGCTCGCAGTTCCCCCATTGCAGCATAGAAACACTTCTGGTCACGTTATCAAATAATCAGTGTTATCAAATCTAAAAAAATAAAAATAAAAAAATTAAAAAGTTGTTAAGAATTCTATCTTTTGCATAGTGTTTTGATCGCTAGAGTATACATAATATGTAGATAATGCTGTAAAACAGTCATTAATTTTATTAATTATTCAATTATTATTTTAGTGATAAAATTATTAAGTTGTCAACACTGCAGGACTCGTTTGTGTCTTCGTATTACGAGGAAAACTCGGAAATGGTCCAATACATTATTGTCTTTGGCTGGGTAGGTACAAATTATACCTACTTTAGTGTTATATGCATTAACGTGCACTAACAATCAACTAACTATGCACTAGCGATCTCATAGAATTACATCCACATGGGTCTAGAATTTATTTCTTAGTGAGGCCAAATAATGTCAAGTTGTCCCCACCCAAACGTTTCTTCTAATTCTTGCTTTAGAATGGAGCAATAATGTTAGTGTGCTGTACACTAACGTGTACTAACGTTGCACTAACGACCATATATGGTTTAATTCGGAACAGTCTTACGGGGATTATGGGAGTGGCCAATTTGACGTCAAAAGTAGGCTGCCTACGCAGTTTTTCACTTCTGTCTCGGTTCTCATTAAAGCTCTTACTCTGGGTAGCAAACAGTGACGTGCACTAACGATGAACTAATGAACCTGCATTGTTTAACCCGCGAAAGTTTTGCGGAAAGATATGGGGAGCGAAATTGACTTGAAGTTGGCCGCGCCCACAGTTTTTGTATTCTATCATTGTTTCCATTGGAACACTAACGTTAGTATCATGGCACTAACGTGCACTAACTATGCATTAGCGATATAACATATTTAGATCCGCATAGATTTAAAATTTATTTCTGAGTGAGCTGAAATTGACGTCAAGTTGGTCCCACCCATTTTTTTAATTCTCGCTTTAGAATGGAGCACTAACGTTAGTGTGATGCGCATTAAAGTATATTAACGATGCGCTAACAGCGCACTAAGGACGATATATGGTTTTATTCGGTAGAGCTTTACGGAAGCTATGGAAGTGGCCAATTTGATGTCAAGTTGACAGCCTACGCAGTTTTTTACTTCTGTCTTGGGTTACATTAAAGAACTAAGGTTGGGTAGTTAGCACTAACGATGCACTAATGAACCAACATAGTTCAATCTGCGAAAGTTTGACGGAAGGTTATAGGGAGCCAAATTGACGTCAAGCTTCCCCCACCACCACACATACACACTTTTTGTCTTCTGTCTGTCCACATTGGCATTAACGTGCAGTAACGATGCGCAAACCATGCACTACCCTGATCTCGTAGATTTAGGTCCGCATGGGTCTAAAATGTATTTCTTAGTGAGGCCAAATGGATAGCAAGTTGGTCCCACCCAAAATTTTCTTCTAATTCTCGCTTGGAGCACTAATGTTAATGTGTTGTGCACTAACGTGTAATACCGATGAACTAACGAACATATATGGTTTTATTCGCGAGAGTCTTAAAAAGGAGTATGGGAATGGCCAATTTCACGTCAATTTTACTGAATACGCAGTTTTTTACTTCTCTCCCTGGTCGCATTAGAGCACGAACGTTGGGTAGATAGCACTAACGTGCACTAACGATTCACTAACGAACGCACATGGTTTAACCCGCAAAAGATTTACGGAGATTATAGGAGGCGAAATTGTCGTAAGGTTGGTCACCATCACAACTTTTGTTTAGTCTCTTTATTTCCATTGGAGCACTAACGTTAGTGTTATGTGCACTGACATGCACTAACGATGCACTAACTATGCACTAGCTATATCGTATATCTAGTTACGCATGGGTCTAAAATTTATTTCTGGCTGAGGCAAAATTGATATAAAGTTGGTACCGTCCATATATTTGCCCTAATTCTCGTTTTCGGATGAATCACTAATCTTACTGTCATGTGCACTAACGAGCACTAACAATGCACTAACGATTCACTAACGCACATATATAGTTTAACCGCCGAAAGCTTTAGGGAAGGTTTTGGGGGCTAAATTGACGTTAGCTTGGCCGCCACCACAATTTTTGTATCCTCTCTTTATTTCCATTGGAGCACTAACGTTAGTGTGATGTGCACTAACATGCACTAACGATGCACTAACCAATGCATGTGGTCTAATCCTCGTCCTCTATATGGGGGGGGGCAACTTGACTGAGCTGAAAAACTGATAGAATGTGTAGCATTTGTAAACGTTTGGTTTGTAATGAACACATATTTCAAACAAAGATTATAACTGTACTTTTAATTTCCTTTTCAGCACGAGGGATGAAGTATGATTAACTTAATTTGTTGTTAGCACAGTTGCGTGTTGCAGGTTCTTTATGTTTTTCGAAATACATAATAAATACTGTAGCGAAATATTTTATGCTATATAAAATTTGCTACATATATGTAATAAAGAAATATCAATATAAATTATTTTAATGCTGTAATATTCCTGCTAGATAACTCATCACCTATTTTAAGTTATTCGGTATTTACTATGAAAGCAAAACATAAAAGTGCACGAAGGTATTGCTTGTAGTATTGAAAAAAGATGGGATCTATTATCGACCCCAGTTGGATATTTACGTTTTAGAAAAAGCTTGAGGTTCTGGGCTAAAATCAAATAAACGTGAACAGAGTAAAACCTAGTTTTCTTCTCTAAAATTACGGAATTGAGAATATTTATGAAGAAATATGGTTTGTTCTCGAAATACTGTATTTTAAGGAATAAGATTAAAACTAAATTATAAAGTAGTAATAGTTAGTAATAGGAGAAATCAGAATAGACCAATTTCAGATAACAATAGTGTAAATTGTTAATAGTGATTTTTCTCTTTACAAATAGGACTAAAACCCTACCCAAATTATTGTCAACAGACAATGAAGTTAGCATCGAAGTCATTTTTAGTGTACATCCTTATGAGCTAACCGTGGTAAGTAATGAGTGGAATAATAAAAGTTGTATCGCTCGTGTGTGTGTGTGTCTGTCTGTCTTTATCGTAGATTATTCAGCGTAAAACAATGAGGTAGACTTCTCAACTGCGAACAGAAAAGAACTACCAAAGAACAAACGCAAAACTGATAGAAACGGAGATGCTTACCTTTCACATGCTTACAGGAATAAAATGCACAGCTGAATATTTCCATAGAGTTGGCTCGGTATGATATAAAACAAGTAAAATTTATAGTAGCAGCAAAAACGATTATATGTTCCAGGATTGTGCAATGGATGCAACTGGAATTCGCAAAAGAAGGTCAGAGCACATAAAAAATCTCTGAAGTAAAGATTGATCTAAATAAAGATGTCTGTGATGAATTCAGCAGCTCGAAATAATCTGTTTGCTTCAAATATAAATGTCAAAGAGATGTAAAATGGTCACGCATTATTTTTAAATTGCCAGTGGTTGCATTACATGAAAGAATAGTATTTGCATGTACTCAATCGCCAGTTAGTTGATTTTGCACACTTTATAAATTGCGTCTTTTCTAAGTCGGCTTTGGTTCTTATGTATAATAGCAGTTGCTGTGTAAAGAAAAATGCATACATTTAGGTTTCAGTTCACGACTCAGGTATTGACTGTTATTTAATCTGCTTGAGGCATATAATTCCTTAGAATTCGCATCTTATTGAATGAAGACTGGCTAAAGTTATTACGCTCTGAAGTAATTTATAGCTTCAAATTTCACCGTTTTATGCGGTATAAGTAAAATACATAGTCTGTAGTAATAGCAAATTGAAAAGAAGAAGAATTGATATAAGGCGTTAATGTTCTATCGTTTGATCGACACACGTTGTGTTTCGTACTCTAAAATATGGAGACCGCCTCGTTCTGCAACAGAAATGAAAAGTCGAACTTGAAGAAGAATATTCCATCGATTTTGTGTCATATGCTTACCTGTGGTGCAAGCAATTCTAACAAGGGAAGTACACCAGCTCAGGCGGCTTAAACCAACTGGAAACTTGCTTAAAATAAAACGTTCTGCCTGTTCCAACGCATACCAAAACCATCCATCTGTAAACCACGTGTATTTTTACTAGCGCCATCGGAAGGTCAGTATACTAACTTTGCTGTGGCAAAGCTGAACAGTTAGTACGAGCTAGACTTGTGCGGTGTCCGGTAGGTCAGTGTAATAGCAAACATGAGTGGGCTGAATCTAATTAACCCGGTGAACGTTGTTAATCTGCTCGGGGAAAAGGTAGCAAACGTGTAGACCTGACTGTGAAAGTTTTATTGGCGTGAAGGACTCACCAGTGAAGTTGTAGTATGTCTACATGTTACCGTTATAAGATGTGCATATTGTTCCGTTCCGCTGTGCTATAATTACTTCATTGAAACTCCACATTTTCAATTTGATGGCGAATAAGGGCCTCATATGTCGCAAGAGAGCATCTTCTAGTTAGGGACATAGGCCTATGGATTCTGCACATTCTGAATGTCTTAATATGTGTATATTGTTTAAAGAAAATATCTTGTATCTGCTTTTCCAAATTAGTGTAATAACTACTTTACACATAACTTGATGTCTTATGTTGATCTGCTTGCCGGAAATGTCGGTGTTGTTTCTTTAGTAACTTTGTGCTTCTCATCATTCAAACATCGCTAGTAAACACTTGCTGAGTTTTACAGATAAATCACCTTAATGGGTGGTCGTCGAGCAACCAATACTCAGTATTTTCAACTCATTTTTACTCGGTTCTAGCAGTTTGAGCTGGGGTACTTCCCTTTTAAAAAAGAATTATCTGGATTTCCTCAGACGTAACGCAAATATCCAGAAAGAACTTTGAATGAATGACAAAATGTGAATCAATTAATCCCCTAAGTAAGAAATTGCTGCAAAAATGTATCATCATCATATCTTAATGTATTCCTGGAAGTTAATTTAATTCACTTCTATATAAGTAGTCCTTGACCACAATAAAAGATGGAACTTTGGCATATAATCAGCATTTTGTACAATTTGATTATACGTTCTAAGAAGCTTGTGCAAGATTTCCTCACAGTCTGTATGTATTTCAATAAATTTCTCATATGTTTCATTACACGCCCTAATGTAAAACTTCCTACATACGCTGATGAACGGAATGACTAATATAGTTAAGTATGCCATGTTCTATGGTTGAATTCTAGCACACATGTGCCATAGAAATATATAATGAGCTGCCATGACATATGCTTCTTATAGCACACTCTGGGAATTTACCACTTCAGCAAAATCACAGATACCTGCACTCTTAGCCTACGAAAGTTAGGACAAAATTTGGGTGAACCTAGAAGTAATTGCAGTATACTTTGGTAGTGGTTTCTTATGAAAAAGTACCTGAAAATGCGACGGTTGAAAGTCTACCACTGTCCGAACGCGTGTAGGGTCGCTATGACGACTTTTCAACATGGTCCCCATGAGCTCCTAGTATGTAACATGAATGCCTGTTTTCGCAAATTCTTACCTTGAATCTGTAGTCTTCTTACCAACGACCATCCAAAAATGTTTTCTGGGTTGCTATTACAATTTTTGCACTGAAAATGTCACGAAGTAATGTTCATATACTTAATAATTAATCATATTAATTTCACTTAAGCTTGACTACTTCTAAATTGTTCTTTTATTTTCCATTTATGTGTATTATTTCCTATTTTTAAAGTGAATTAAAGTTACTCTTGAATATCACATTTCTAAATGAACATAATATGAAAGAATTTTACAACAATATATGTTATAAATAGGAACCACATATTATAAGAAACTATCCTTGGCTTAACTACATAGCAAGAAACGTAGCCTACATATTATGATCGATATATTGTTTCAACCCGATTATTACTTTTTAGTTCTTGGGTCCCACCTTACCACCCTCGCCTCTTTGCTTCATTTGCACAAGTCAAGTTCCAAGGGCGTGCATCACGAACATATTTGTTCTTCCCGCCTTGGGGCAGGCGTGTCCCTAGAGATTCTTGCATTGCCGGAGTTCCGGTATTCCAAGAAGCTCCTATGTTCCTTCTGTCAGAGACATCAGGTATTGCGAGACGGACTTTGGACCAGGCGTCCAGAATGTTCTCCTGATCTAAGTTCCCTTAATATAACTTACTTGCTTGGGGGGTGGTTCTCCCTATTATATTCTTTATTAACATATAACACATAAACATACTGTATATTACAAATATTAGAACAATATATGACTAACACGTTGACATGTTTATGTTGGTTGGCTTATGTTTTGGTTGGCTTCTTCTTCTTTTGGCCTCTTCTTCTAACCAGTAACAGAGAAGGAAGGAACAAGGATAGGTGCGCGTGGATAAGGTGGTGTGTTCCACAAAGTTTTTGTCGCCTTTTTTTCCTTTTGGTTAGTGTCCACTTCCTCCGCGTCACTATGTTAGTTCCTCCTGTCTCACTCTTGCGCTCGGTTAGTTATACCTCTTATTTCGCTGTATTGTATTTTCAATTCTTCACACTCAATCACTCACACTTACATCGTGGCAAGCTTTCGATTTCTTCGCTTTCATTTCTGGCTTTCAGAAAATTAGCGTTTTCCGCTAAATATATACGCTCGTCTCTTCATACCACACTTCCAATTTCTTCCACCACCACACTTATACTAACTCACATACACTTAGTGTCTTTTGGGATGGGGTTCGCCTCAGGGCGCCGAATTTTTCCCTGGGTTCCAGCGAGACATTCGTTCTCTATTTCACCACTTCGTTTCTGGTTTATATATTAATTACGTGTCTCTATTGTTTTGTGGTCTGTTTATACGCGGCTGCGCGCACACGGCCATCCGTTTATTGACCGAACGTCCACACATCTTTCATCGGCATTATTCTTGTTGTTTTCATACGGAATTGTGTCCACTCCGTTAAGGAATTTCCTCTTGTAGTAGTTTGAGACTTTGTGAGTTAGCTCCCTGAGGGCCGTCACCAGTTCCGGTGTTCGCAGAACCTCCGTGACCGGCGTCTCCCCAAGGAGCTGCCTTTCTTTGCCAACTTATTTTCCTGTTTCCATACATCTTAGTACTATGTGTTTCGGCGTGGCCACCATCCCGCATACATGGCACATATTATCTTCTACTATTTTCATCTGGTATAGTTTCTGTCGGTAGGGGCCGTGACCAGTCAAGTAATGCGTAAGGCCTCCGGTAATCTCCAGTGCCATGCCTATTCTTTCCTCAATATCTGGAAAGAATCCAGAAAGTATTTTTTTTTTCTTTTCTGCCTCCCCCCATAACTCCTGCCATGGAATTGATTTCTGATTTATTCTCTGCTTCTTGGTGCAGTATTTTGGATACTCGTTCTTGGTTTCCTTTTTTGAGCCAATACATGACACCTAAGTTTCTTCACCTGAAGATGCATTGGCGGGACAACCGACGCCACCTGAAGAGTCTCTAAAGGTGTTGTTCTATATGCGCCACACAGCCACAGCAGTAGTTGTTTATGTGATCTGTCAATTATTTGTCTTTGTCTAATATCATCCATCCTGTGGCTTCAGATGCTAGCAGCGTACCCTACGATCGATCTTATAATAACATCGTGGTACGTTCGTATTACTTTAATTGAAATGTTAAGGTCATTTGTTGCGATGTTTACAAATTTATGTGAAACTTTTATTGCTTTATTTTATATTATAGTTGTGTGTTCTCTAAAGTTAAGTTTTTAATGTAAGTTTATGCCTAGATATTTTAAGTGCCTTTCCCTTTTTAGCGTTTTATCATTCACTTTTATAGTTAGTCATCTATTGAAATTAAGGTTTCCTTTAAATAACATATATTCGTTTTTTCTGATGATATTGTTAACTTATTCTCTTTGTACCAAGATGTCTTTTTGTCTATTATTTCATGTGCTTTATTTTGCAGGTCCAGTCGGCTGTTACCCTTAATCACGACCGCCAGGTCGTCAGCATATCCCACCACTCTTTCCACCTGCTGCATTCCATCCAGCATTTCCAGGCACGATTGGAAGGTCAAGTCCGAGAAAACCGGGCCTAGTACCGAGCCTTGCGGGAAACCTTTTGTTGGCATCATACCCACAACGCCTTTCGCTGTCTCTACTTCTATTAGTCTATTTGCAACTTTTTTTAGAACTTTCCACAATCTGCTATGCAATTCAATTTTCTTTAATCCCCTTAGCAAGGAAGGCCACGACAAATTGTCGAAGGCCCCCATAATGTCAAAGAATATCCCAATTGTGTATTTACAATTATCTTTTTTTAGCTGATATGCTGCTACATAGTTCATTTATGGCCTCTTCCGTGGACGTTTTAGGACGGAAACCGTATTGCAACTTACAGGTTGATATGTAATTCCTTTTTTCATTTATTTTTATGCAATTATTCTTTCAAAGATTTTACTTATTGTGTTCAATAAGCAAATGGGTGTGTAGGACTTGGGATTGAGTTTATCTTTGTCCTTACTTTTTAGCAGGATTTTTTAATTTGTTTTATTCCATGGTTCCGGGAACTTCTTAATTTATGCATTCGTTGAAAAACCTGGTTAGGTATATCTGCATTAATTTTGAATATTTCATTTTTTATGTAGTCTGGGCCAGGTGCTTTCCTTTGTTTTAGGCTTCTTAGGATTACTGCCACTTGATTGTTTGTAAATATTAGGTCTTCTGGGTTTTCTGTTTCATTGTTTGGTACATTGTTGGCGTCATTTCTGATTCTTCTATTTTCTTCATTATCATCCTGAATACGATCGCCGCGAAAAGGTTTTCGTATAGAATTTCGATTGTATATTCCCAGTTCGTTGTGTATTGACTTTGGTCGTCTTTTAGCATGTTTAGTGCACCTTTAACCTTTATCTTAGACATAATTATCTTGTAGGGCATTCCCCATAAATCCAAATTTAGATTCTCTTCTACGAAATTGTTCCATTTTTTTTGTTTCTCGGAGTTCTTTTTGGAATTGCTGCTTGATGCTTCTATAGTTCTTCAGTCTTCTTGCTCTTAGTATATGGTTTCTAGCCGCCCTATAGCTTTGTCTGCTGGCCTTCATTTTTCTTCTTTATTTGTTCAGGTTCTCTGTCCAAACTGGCTTCCTTTTATGATTTATATTTTTTACTCTAGGTGTTGAATTTATTATGGTGTTTCTTGTAGCTATTTCTAAGTTGTTTGTTAGCTCTGCTAGGTTACAGTTTTCAACTATTTGTGGAAGTATCAGGCCTTCAACAATTTTTTTCTTGTTAAGTTTGTTTACATTATAATTAAATTTAGTGATTTCCTCCGGTTGTTGTTTATTATTTTGTTTTCTTTCATAATCAATAGCGAAGCGGACAGTGCCGTAGGCCCTTGTGGTTGCATATGCGTCGACAGTCCAGTCATACAAATGATTACATATATTCCCCCTTGTCATTGTTACGTCTATATTTGTTTCCACTCCGGTCCTGGCCCTGAAGTTTAAAGGTTGTCCTTCTCTGTTGACTGTTCAGTTATGTTGTTCCATCAGGTCATCAAATTTTCCTCCGTGTTGATCAGTCACAGGGCAGTGCCAGGGTAGAGATTTAGCATTTAAGTTTCCCAAAATTATCACATCCACATTATAAAATCCATTGAGAATATCTTCTATTTTTGTACAAAGGTGTCCCAGGGGAGGGAAAATTGGCAGTATATATTCACTATTGTAATTTTATGGCTTCCCTTCCTCAAATCCACACATAATGTCCATCTACGTATTTTAGATGTACCAAGGCTTCTATGTCTTTGTTAAATACCACCACCGCTACCACAGGATTGGGAAATCCTCTGGCCATCCTCTGGCAGTATTGTTACGGTATCCTTCGGCATTCCTATGAGTTTTTCCCTGTACGTATAAGGCCCCTGCATACAAACTACGTCCACCTCTTTCTTTTCACAGTAAAATCTCATTTCGGAAGTTGCAAGTTTTGATCTGTCCAAGTTGATTTGGACCATCTTAAACATGGCTACGGTTGTCTAGTGTGGACGTAGAAGGCAGGGAACTTCTCAACCGGATTAAATAAAATTCATCCATATGTCATAACAAACTACCTGTAAATGTCATTCATCTGAAATGACTCCTTTCTCCTCTCAAATACTTTGTCAATTAACTTCAGCAAATCCTTCGGGTCGGTAGTGATTTCGTTTGTGTCAATTAACTTCAGCAAATCCTTCGGCAAGGTAGTGATTTCGTTTGCTCTAAGACTGATTTCATCAAATTCATCGATAATCGGGAAGGTTATTGATTTGTCTTGTAGATGAACATTTCTTACTACTATCCTGAGAGCCGCCGTCAACATATGTGGTTCCTCCAGTTTTTGATAAATTATAATTTAGGTATAGATCCTCATAGAATTTGTTTGGGTTGAAGCTTAGGTTACTTCTATCTTCCTTCTCTATCAATTCTCCCTCTTGTCTCTCTTCTCTCATGGCTCACTGTTCCAGATCCCGCCTCGGCTTTAAATTCTACAAGGGTTATCCTCTGCTCTTCTTTTTTCCTGTAAAATCTTGGGATCCAGAATCTCCATGTTTTTCTCTTTTCCTGGGGGTGGGTTTTTCCTCTATTCCTTCTATTTCACGGGGGTTAATTTCCTTGTCCTCTTCTTCACTCTCTACTGTTGACAGATCCATAGTTTTCTTCTTTTTAACCCTTATATTCATTCTTATCATGTTTCTTTGGGTTGAAGTTATTCATTACTTCTGATATGGTTCTAAAGAGAGTCTTATCATTGACTGTCATTTCCAATCCAATATTCCTTATTTTATTTTCCCACTCCTTTATTTTTCTTGGAACCATGTATGGATCTGCTCTCGAAAGACCCATCCCAATTGCCGATATTGTAATTTTCTTTCTAATGTTTCCCTCTAGAGCCGCTAGCAGTTCCAATGTCAGACTCAAGTCCTCCAAGAAATCCTCCTTGGATGATTTGACATGCATAAATCCACAGCCATATCTATTCTTAGATAGATACATTTCAAGGTTTTGGTTATCACGAGCTTTTATGATTTCATAATCCATCTCCTCCAATTCAAATCTGTCATGCGACAAGGCTACTATTTGCGCAAAACTCCGAGGAAAGCCTGCAGTTCAGGATTTATGTAGTGCATGACAAATTGGTTACTTTCTTCAAAGTTTATATGTCCTAACTGTATTGAGAAGTAATTTTCTATTGATTTTGTGTAGCCATTTGATAGCCAATTATTTATGAATTATATTTTTTACATTTATTATACTCTAGTAGTCTTTCCAGACTTCTTTTTTGTTTGCACGGGGGGAGTTTCTTTTTAGGTTTAGCGTCCTGGACTTCGGCACCATCATGGTTATGGTCCATAATCGAACTTGTCAATGGTTCTTTGGAGGTTTTATTTATATCGAGGGCATTTTTGTTGTTTTCCCCTGCACTTTTTGCCCCTTTGATAGCCGGGTATACATACCTTCTTTTCTTTTCCCCTACAATCACTTTTCTTGTGTCCTTTTTCTCCGCATGTTCCACATCTGGGATCATTTTTGGAATAGTTTGCTATATGGCCATAGTCAAAACATTTCAGGCAAGTCGTGCAAACGAGATAGTCCTTAACGTTTCTGACTTCGTATCCAATATATGCCTTGGGATTCTGCAACAAAATCTGCCTTACTTGTCTTGGTACTTCGAATACTAGATGGTATCGATCCTGATTCCTTGGTCCTGTTTTGAACCTAAGTTTAATGAGTTGCCTCTGTTCATCTGTAATAATCTGAAGATTCCTCACCAGCAATTCCTCAATGACCTCTGCCTCCTTCATCTCGGTACGGATACAATAGATGATCATCAAAGGGTTTCTCTTCTCACTTCTGTTGGACATATCGAAGTTATTTTTCATATTTGGATGGTTCAGTAGCTTTTCCTCATCCTGGGTTGATGCCATCTGCAAAATCAGTGCAGTCTTATTCTGGATCATCTGGAAGTTTATCTGGTCATTTCTTTGTATTGTTCTGGTGATCCTCATCCTTGTGTGTTTTAGTGTTTCACCTTGCTTGGGTCTTATTAGAATAGTTGGTGTCGTGTTTCTTTTGTTTGTTTCTATAATTCTTGATTTTTCCGGTATCTTGGTGTCCTTCTTCAGCATGTCTGCAAGGATGACTGCTTGTACAACTGATTCCCTTGCTGGTTCCTTTGCCTCCTTCAACCTTCCATTCTCGGCGTACAATATTCGCATTTCTTCTTCCTGTTTCTGCAATTTCTCTTCTGTCTTCTGTCTTCTAGATTCTGTCTGGATGATAGTTATTTCTGGTTCGTTGACTCTGATGCTACCAGTTATTGCTTCCTGTTTTAATTCGTTGATAGTTCTTTCCAATTTATCGATATCTTGATCCCTTTCTTCTACTTTCGTTTGCCATTGCCCCAGCTTAATTTTGCATTCCCTAAGTCATGCGTTTTCTCTTTCTAGTTTTTCTTCGTTCTTTTCCAATTCCGTTATTGCGTATGCTAAGCGTACTTTCAGTTCTTCTACGTCTTTCTCGCATTTCTATCTTTTACTAGCCTTTTCTTCTTCTGGTGTTCTATGTCTCTTCTTATTCGGTTCCTCATCTTGGTTCATTGGTGTTTCTCGTCCTCCAGATGTTACATCCATACTCTCCTGGTCAGCGACCCCTCTTCTCACACTCCTCAAAAGTATTGTTTTAGATGTGCCTTCTTTGTTTGCTTTTTCCCATCCTGCGTGTACTTCATCAGCTATCTTTTGTTTCAGTTCCTCTTCTTCCTTATTAGACCTTGGTTTATTCACATTTCTTTCTTTCCTCTTTACTTTCTCCATCCAATTTAACAGAAATGGGTTGTTAGGATCTGGATCGTCGGACCCCCACTGTGACTCAAGTTTGGCATGTCCAGTCTTGGTGATAGCCGTATAATCAAGCACCCATTCCAAGCGACCCCGAAGATATAGCCCACTTATCCCTCCATTGTAGCAGAGACATAGGAAATTATCTCCTCAAGGTCACCGGATGTCCTTGTTCGTTCAACCTTGCCAACGTTAATACATGGAAGTGTGTTTCTTATCGAACCATATACTAAACAGGAAATTTGGTCCCTTAATAAGTCCTGCCGAAAAAAATCCCACATGCACGAAAACTTAATAATATGTTCTTTTCATTAAGGTCTTAAAGTTTCTGTACTCACGAAGTTTGTAAGTTCCCTTTCTCCCCCGAAAGTTAGCACCTTTTCGGGAGCGCTCACAACACACGTCTTACCACTTTCAAAGCTTACTCCAAGTTATGTGAATTTGATAGGGAATGTACCTCCGCACACGAGGAGATTATCCAAACCATCAAAGAATGGAGTAGACATCTAGTTGAGCCAAACTCAGAGGGTCTGCCGTCCGAAGACTGTCCCTATACTTGTGAAAAATACGCTACGATCTTAGATGGACATATATGTCGTACGTTCACCGTGAAACCGAAAGTTGTTCTTCCGTCAGTGAGCCATAGGAACGGGGAGTGTAGTGTTGAAGATTTAGCAAACGGATTCCGGGCACCAAAAGGACGGAAGAACGGTTGATGTGGGAGACCTTGTGTTCCTGTACACGCACGCCAAGAGTGACGCGAACTCAGGGGCAATTAAGAAAATGTACTTTCTATACACCGGACCGTACCTATGGATACGACAAACATAGCCGGAAAGTGGTCAGCCTTATCGACCCCACAACGGAAAAACAACTAGGCCATTAAGCGCAAGAGAATTGGAAATTCTGGACCATTTCTCTGGAACTAAGAACAAGTGGACGGAAAAGATCCACAAGTTTCTCCCATCTAATGTGCTTGAGTGGAAAGGACCACAGCTGAACACTTGTAAGTCAACATTTATTGAATCAACCCACGAGGACTGGACTTCGTTGTAAATATGTAAATACGTGCGCGCAGCTCTTGTGGTGAATGTGTTCTCCGAGTACTATGAGGACCTTTTCTTAACACTGTTACGCAAATACCCGACGGGCGTGGATGCAGAGACTGTTCTCGCCAATGCTGTATATATGTATATATTTCACTTTGCTGTGTGCGTGTAAGAAATGTGATTAATGTGGATGACTGTGTATATATCATAAGTGACTGTGGTCGTTTCCTAGTTTTTTACGCTTCTTGTATATGCTATACGACGGGTTCGGAGCCACGATTGGGCGCCATATATTACAGTGATGAATGAGTGGCCCTATTTGGACAATACATTTTCTCCATGTACACAAGATTAATACGTAGCCGAAAGGAGGGCGCGCCCGCAAGGCATATTCCGTAATTTTGTTTGTTGTTTTATTATATATTTTTAATAAAAAATTTGATATTACTTACAGATAAAACTGGAGAGAATAATGTTCTGAATTATTCAATAATAACTCATGTCTGTTTTTATAATAAATTAATGTATAAATACGACGGCCATCGAAACTTTATGTAGGCACCTGAATAAACTGAGTGCATGATATCCGGCCGTCAGATGTGACAAGACGGTGAAGTAGTGGTCTTTTGCTTCTGAACAATAAAAGCTAGTATTCTTAAAGACCACGTGATTTTATTGACGAGCATTGTTCTTCTGCTTCGCATGTTACTACAAGCGACTGCTTCTCGCAAGAGGAGTGGAACTTGTGGCATTGGTTAGATATTGGTGTGGGCATTGCACCCTCATTCTTAAACAATATCTGTAGGTGACCGTTTCTCGGCACGAAACCTACATCCTGTTCCCAAACTGTGGGCCGCGGGCGACTGATTATCTTCGGAGGTTTGGAGTCAGTAACTCACTTCTCATCCAGTGTTCCTGTAACTGCGGGCCGCGGGCGACTGATTCTCCACGGAGGTTCGGAATATGGCGTACGCGTGACCTAGTCCATTCCTAGAGGGATGACCTACCTGGGCGACTGTTTCTCTTCCGGAGGCACGGAACTCAGCGAATGGGGTCACTCGCATCGTTTTGATCATCACCTCTCCTTCTCCCTAGTGTGCCCTGCTTGCTCACTGCGTGCTTAGGCGTACAGGCAAACCAGGCTGTATTATTGCGCGTTGTTGCCACCTATCCTCGAAATTTCACTTGCTCACGGAGTGGCAACGGTTGGGTTCCGGACATGGGTTTCCTATATCAAATTGTACCCCAGCCCAGCCCCATGGGTGGTTTCAGTTTAGTGCATGACTTTCCGAACACCCTGTATCCCATATTTACAAAGGGGCCTTTCCAGAGAATTTCGAAAAATAAAATAAGAATTGGTCGCTCTACTATTTTTGATTTTCTTCATATTTGATACATTCAATGCCATATACAAGCGAAGTTGAAAACAGTTTTGAAAACAAATGTATTGCTCATAGTTCAGGATATACGGGGTGTTAAAAATGAGATTCTGCAAAAACAGCGAATTATAAAGTTACACATATTTCACAAACCAGTTGAGATATTTGAATGATTCAAAAACACTTAAAATATAGACACCTCAAAGAATATTGAAAGCTATCTCTTTAAGTTCTAACCTCAAAACGGTTATCGGATAGCGTGGATTAAACAATTGTAAAATATAGGTGAAATTCTTATTTTTAGACTTCTTTCTGATTGAATGGAAAGAAATAACACGTCGTTAACTTTGTTATTATTATCTAGTATTGTCACTGTAATGACAAAAAAAATAACTTCCTGTATCATTTTCTTTTACTTATATCGAGACTTCAATTTCATAAAAACTCAGATTTGTCAAAATTTGACGGATTGTAAGTCAAAAGGAGGAAGGAGTACATAAACAAAATTTCACACAGGAGTTTCCTTGTTTATATTCTAAAACTCCTGAAAGTTTCATTTTGCTATTTAAACCTCTCTATGAAATACAGCTTCTTAAATTTGCTTAAAAAGCTATAGTCGTGTCAATACAAACTATCATTCAAAAATGAGCCTGTTGTTAATAATGTTGTATTCTATCAGAGTAATTATTTAAATCACGTGCCTTAAGCACAAATAGATTATGTTTTATGATCTTTGTTAGTGCTGTAAAGTACCTGGAGAGGTCTATCACCTTCTGATGAAGTCCTAAACGTTGCGAGCCAAATTATGTAATGACCCAGAGGAAAATCTAAATCGATGCCTCCCAGTATATTCTGCCACGGCTTCTAGGGTGTGGGATCACCGAACGCTTATACTATTCTGAAAGGCAAATCTTAATTAGTAGTACTTGAAGGCATACGGAAAGGGAACTTCACAAGAGCGGATGAGTAATATACGGCCTCCTGCCTGAAGGCGTGCAATATACCAAGGATGAAAAAGTTCTCTGGTCCACCTGTCTAAAGGCGTACAAGAGCAAGACAAACGACCGACCGCCTGTCTGAAGGCGTGCAACCGTTGTTAGGATGGGTTGAAGGCTCCCTTATGCCTGTCTGAAGGCACTTGAGAACCTGGCAATGTAATATATGCCCGCCTATCTGAAGGCGTGAAGAAGCAAGGAAACAACTACCGCCTGTCTGAAGGCGTTTAGTTTCCTTAGGATGGGTTAATATTCTTGGTCCGCCTGTCTGAAGGCGTACCGCAACTAGGGAAAGGTTGTAAACCACTGACCACCAGTAGTAATAATTGTTCGCCTGTCTGCAGGCGTGCAACCAAACGACAAGGTAAATGGGTACCACAGCTCGCCTGTCTGAAGGCGTTCTGCAGTTGGAGAACAAATTTTCAAAAGGGAATTGGTAATAAAGATGAATATAGCGTAATGCGATAAAGCATTATCATAAGCATAAGCCTAGTAAAGAATATTCAAAGAAGTTTTTAGATAATAAGAATTTATTAGTGGACTATCTGTCCAAGCCAGCCGGGTGGTCGAGCGGTCTGCGGCGGTAGACCATCGGCTCGAATGTCCCGGGTTCGAGTCCCGGCAGGGGCATGGGTGTGGATTTTAACTGGGTGTAAATAGGCGAATCGTGACGGACCGAAGTCCAAAGTTACTAGACTGGCCCATATAAAAATAAAGTTAACTATCTGTCGAAAGAAGAGAACACCAAGCAGAGAGATTGATGTTAACTGGCCCGCAGGCCAGGAAGAACCGATTTCAAATTATCCTGGCCCTGCTTATATACCTCTGATTCAGTGACGTCACAGCGTCACGTGACATACCTTTAATCTTTACATACACACACATATATTTATAATTTTCAAAGTTCAATTCTTGCTTTCCGGATGACATAAGTTTACATACACACATATGTTAATTTTCTGTATATTTCAAATAAACGCGGAAGTCACAATTTTCTAAGCTTATAGCGATTTTAACATTTTAATCTATTTGTTTGAAAGTTCTTATTATTGAATAAAAATGAATATGGAAATTATTTTTTTGAGTCCATAGCGTCTATATAAATAGTCGAAAGGGTGACTTGATATAGGGTAATTCCGAGGAAGCAAAACACTGAATTACTGTGGAACGTTAAGGACGTTACAGTGCATAGAGCTAATTTAGCTTTCTTGTATCTGCTGCTTAAGGAAAAACTTTGGTAAAAAAGCGCTCACCTCCGATCTGATGGTAAGAACTCTTCCTGAGTGGCAGTTTTTTCTTACAAGTTATGTATGCAGCCATGTTATGCGAAGATGTGTTATTCTTTTCGTTGGACCTAATAGAATCCATTGGCCTACATTTTGCTTGGATCTCGCGTTAAAATATCAGCTTTTCGTTTCAAGTTATGTACAGTAGATACCAATGTTACGTAAGCAGATGTTACTCTTTTCGTTAGTTTTAATAAAATACACAGATCTGCTTCTTAGTAGTAATAGCCTCTAACAAAGACGTTATATCCAGCATCATAAGATACCGCTGATTCACCGATAGCTGATGTGCTGACGTTCCGTCAACGTTAAGCTAACCCGCCGTCGAACAACCGTTGTGTAACTTTCTTGCATCAATTTTAAGAAGCTGAATTTCATAGACGGATTTGAATAACAATGGAATAATAAGTTATATTTGTATGTTATGACATAATTTGTAAAAATTAATAGAAATAAAACAACAACTCAAGTGCCGCGATTTGAACCGTAAGATCCAAGTAAAATATAGGCCAATGAATTCTCTTAGGCCTAACGGAAAGAATAACACCTCCTCGCATGCCATGGCTGCGTACATAACTTGTAAAGAAAACTGTCACTCAGGATAAGTTCGTACCATCAGATCGCTTTTTTGCGAAAGTTTTTCCTTAAGCAGCAGATACAAAAAGCTAAAATAGCTCTGTGCACTAACCAAGAACATAAAACATAATCTATTTGTGCTTAAGGCACGTGATTTAAATGATACTCTAATCGAATACAACATTATTAACAACAGGCTCATTTTTGAATGATAATTTGAGAATGACACGACTATAGTATTGACACGACTATAGCGTCTTAAGCAAACTTAAGAAGCTGTTTTTCACAGAGGGGATTTAATAACAAAATAAAACTTTCAGGGGTTTTAGAATATAAACAAGGAAACTCCTGTGTGAAATTTTGCTCATGTAATGTACTCCCTCCCCCTTTTGACTTACAACCCCTTAAATTTTGACAATCTTGAGTTTTTATGAAATTGAAGTCTCAATATAAGTAAAAGGAAATGACACAGGAAGTTATTTTTTTATCATTACAGTGACAATACTACATAGTAATAACAAAATTATTGGCGTGTTATTTCTTTCCATTCAATCAGAAAAAATTTAAAAATGAGAATTTCACCTATATTTTACAATTGTTTAAACCACGCTGTCCGATAGCCGTTTTGAGGTTTGAACTTAAAAAGATAGCTTTAAATATTCTCTGATTATATATATATATATTGAAGTACTAAAATATCTCAACTAGTTTGTGAAATATGTGTAACTTTAAAATTCTGTGTTTTTGCAGATTCTCATTTTTAACACCCCGTATACCCTCGACTATGAGCAATAAAAATTTTGCAAAAACTGTTTTCAACTTCGTTTGTATATGGCATTCAATGAACCAAATAAGAAGGAAACCAAAAATAGACCACCACTTGTCGAAATTCTGTGGAATGACCCAAAGAAAAACTATCATCAAATATTAAGAGATTAAATTAATATTTGTAATCTAGCCATCAAAGTAATTAATTTTGTTAAAGAAGGAAAATCTCGCTAATTCCTTCCCAGGAGGCAGCGTAAGAAGGATAAATGAAACGTTACCTCGCTGAACAGCAAAATTACTTCGTTAGATTAGAATATGGATTGCGCGCGCGTCGCCAGAAACAATCTGTATGTGCTGTTCAACTTCTTTGATAAAATTAAAGCCCTCCGTGCCCCAAGTACCCCTTGACTCAATGCGGTGGGGACAAAAATTAACTTATCCAACAGATTACTATATTTCCTATTTTAATCGGCTGCTCTACGTCCATTCGCGTCGCTGGCTCTCAAAGATGAATGGGAGAGACTGGAAAAGGCAAAAGTATCAGCGCAAAAAAATCCCATAATAGTGCTTTTCTTCTTTTCCATGGTACTAATATCATACCATCAGGTCTTCTACTACCCGAACAAAAAGGTTCATTCGCCGATGGTACATTGGCACAAATGAGAGCTCTTAGAATGACATCGTTGACACTGGAGTGGCGCGTGTGTCTACAAACACTTCTTACACAAGATAGACAGTGAAGGCCCAGTTGAACCAGGAATGCTCCACAAGCCGGACAACAATTAGGCACACAAACGTCATCTCCTAAACGTAAAGCAATGGAAATACGAAAACTCTGTAGATAAATGAAGACCAAGAGGAGGAGAAGGCAAAGCCTGGAGCCAAGCACGGGACTCGGGTGAAGAAGCACCAAAGAGTCTGGCTTGATCTTCAAGACAAACAGTTGATTGTAGTAGCAGCGTTTGGGTACGCTGGATGATAGGATGATCCCAACTAGCCTGAGAACTATTGATGTCCAAAAGAGGAGGATTCCAACAATCACAGTTACTTCTACTCTTCGAAAATTAATTTATTATTTTCATCTATAACATGTTTAAGTTCTACATCAGCTTAAAAAAAGAATTAATAATTATCATTCTATGATATTTCAGGTTCATTCCATCAGCAAAGTATCTGGGTAAAAATTTTACTGAATTAGGAACTTATTGTATTTAGTAGAGAGTGAAATTAAACAAAACTGCTTTAAAGTATGACAATAACTCCTCAATTTATTGCTTTTACCAAATCGAGCTCACAAAAAAACGCCTTTAAGATCATATCGAGATCTACCCTTAAATTTTGTTAAAGAATCTACGTCCTATAGAAATGTCATACCCAAAAAATTAGCAGCTTAGTTTAACTGCAAGGTACAGAGATAGGTGCTGAAACATTGGTGTGGTGTACAAAAAGTGTATTTTTATTCAATCAATCAACAGAAATCGCTTCTGCTACACTTCCGTTCTGGAATGAAACACTGCCGAGTTGTAGCGTCACCTTACAATCAACAGAACTTTTCGTAGGGCCTATTTAGGGAATGTGGACCCCCGAAATTCCGATATTTTTGGGGTTAAAGTCCATATTAATTTTCCTATTTTACAAAAACATTCTACTGCTAGCGTCCATAATATTTCAAATAGAAATTCGGGGATTATTGACACATTTCTATGTTTATAGGATGGTTAATCCTAAGATAAAGATTGGTTTCTTTAGTTTCATTGCACTCAAATACCAATATAAGAATAATTGACAATAGTTAGCTTCACAAATGAACACGGGCTATTTAGGCGAAAACGAAAACCTTAATGAGTTTCTAGGTGTTATGTGTAAGGTTGAACACGGATCATTATTATCATGGCAAGGGGAGGTTTATTATGGGGAGCACGGCGCATAATAGTGGGAGCCAGACATATGACATTCCATTTCTGAAGTTGTACAGATATACAGCACTGTTGTATTCTCGGTATTGCATGTACCGTGAAGGCACACTACCTGCGTGTAGCCTAATGCCTACTGCGAACACATTAATAACACCAATTCTTAATAACCATGAATAGAGTTTTCTAGGTAGAATTGTCCGTGAGAACAACCAACCCATAATGGTTCAAATCATATCTCCATGCACTGCATAGGCCGGACGAATCACGAAAGGTGTCTGTTAACATCACAACTGAAGGCGTATCAACTCACGTTGGTTGTGAACACTGTAAATGTATTCAGGAGGACATTTAATATGCGTCAAGTTAGCAATTGTTTGGAGCTGAAAAAAGAGTTTGGCTGTAGGGCAAACCTCATAATCCACTGACCTATCTTCGCAGCAATACAAATCACATTAGTATCTTGGTTCTATGGGAGCATAAGCTATGTTCGTGTGGCATGGTTTGGGTTCACTGATCCTCCTGAGTACATTGCTGACCCCTGAAAGCTACACTGCAGAGAAACCGCTTATACTTAATACACTTCAAATTTCTTAACATCAGAACAATGGAAAAGTCAGTATCATAGTTGGTGCGATGTATCTATGTAGTTGCAACAAATACTATAAGAACAATGTTCGCCAGTTACGAATCAAATCGTTCCCTTACAAAATGAGATGGATAAGGCTATTCGGACCCAAAATATTGTCCTTACAAATACCAAGGAAATGTGGACTGCTATTCAAAATCTCACAACACTATTAAACATTTCAGAAACATTCCTGGAAAAAGCCAGGCAACTATAGCTGCGTACAAACGTCCAGCAAATTGTCTAACACACAGTTTCTTATCTGTGAACCGAGAAATAATTTACTTAGAAATGAGATATCATCATTCTTATTTAATTGAGAATGAGAACATGCAAGTTTGGACATCATATCACTAATATTATTTCCAAACCGGTTTTGGTCTCGTTTTTAATTAAGTGAGGATGCAGATATCTTACTTCTAAGAAAATTATTCCTCTGTTCACAGATAAGAACTTTTTCCTAACTTTAAGAAACCTTTTTTACTGTGCGAAAACCAATAACATTTCAGGTTTCAGGAATATTTTCAGTTTTCAGGGAAAAAAATAAAGCCTGAAGTTAGATTTCAACACGGGTTGTTTAGTTGTAAGTCCAGCGTCCTACTGACTGAATTAAACTTGCCAGTGATAAAATAAACTATTAGATCAAAGTATATAGATCGTCAGAAATACGTTGCCCAAACACCAAAAACACAAGAAAGTTATTTCCATGACTTACACCATGTTTTAATCACCTTTCTATTTGCCAATTAGAGATCCCCACTTCTGGTAAAATACGATAGAAAAATGTTCTGTTTCTACACATCTGCAAAAATTACACCGGAATTGAAATAAATAGTTTGGTGTTTGTTTTCTTTTCAGGATTACTCTGAAGTATTCTAATCATCTGAAACATTACTGAAATACCAAGCAATTTTGGCAACACGTTTAAGAGTGCAAATATGTTTCGCCCATTATAAAATCGATGCCGCATCGAGTTGTTGCATTTTGTTGGGCTAGAGGAGATCATACACAATACTAACAAGGGAATGCTTTCTGCTAGAACAAAAATTCTGGTGCAAAAATATGTTTTTCCTGCAGAATGCAATACGTTGACATTAGAAAAGACTGTCATTCATCTGTGAATTGCTTTGCTATCTTCCTCTCAAAATTGACCAATTACTACTCGAATACTGTAGAATACTGTATAGTACCAAAGACTGAAAACAACCTTGTAAGTCGTAAACGCGTGAAGAGAGTGAGACAAGATATTGAATAGAAGTAACATGGATGCTGCACTACTAGATGCAGGAGATGAAAATCATGGCAGCCATCTTGAAAGCCGCCATCTTGGAATTTGTTCGAGAATTTGTAATGGAAATTCGGTCATGAGACATATCTCGTTTTAGGCTAGCTTATTTCAAGAAATCCAAATTTCAATTCAGTTGTTATCTACCATCATTCGTTTAGGAGATAGAGTCGCTCAATGTTGGGATTTTACTTTCTACATGTGCGCAAAGTGGTACACATTTGGGCAGACACACAAACCCAGTATTTTTCTTAAATCCTTATGGACCCAGCGAAGCAGATTGCGTTCAACACGCGAGCAGGTATGATTCATTCTGTTGCTGTATATGGTGTAGCTCGTTGATTTTTCACGATGCCTGCCTTTCAGAAAGCTCCAAAGATAAAAATCAAGTGAAGAAGTGGGTCACTTGGCGAACCTTTGCTGACTGTTCCAACATCCATCTAATCTTGCACCTGATCAGCGTAGTGTTAAGCACGCCATCTTGTTGGTAAAAGTAAAAAGTCCATCAAAACTCAAAGCCAATAATGTTCTTCCCGCCTGGGTGACCTCTACAGTGATCGATCCATTCAGAGGTTCCTCGTTCACCCGATCTGATGCGCGCCTTAATTTCCATTTTGTCTCACGATCTGCATCTGTCACTGGCCGCGATAAAGGGAAGACAGAGTATAAAAGTAAATTGGACTTGGCCTTATTCAAGGTATCATCTCAGCATGCGCCTGGTGTGATCGAGGGAAACAGGTAAAATCGTAGATAAAATGAATTTTATAGATGGAAACAGCACTATGGCTTACGCCCGTCCCGACCGGATTGGTGTATTATGATCAAAATCTACGAGCTACACCAACTTCAGAAAATAGTAATTTGAATTTACATTTTATTTTAAGACCTTTAGTCATCTGAAGCTCAAGGCGTCAGAAGATGAACAAGTGTGAAAATCTTAAGGTCCCTCAATTCTCCATCACACCTCTTCCGTAGGAAAATATGATTAGTGTTTTGTCTAGAGGCAGGTCTATGATACGAAGCACTCTGAGCTACGTGAAACGATGGAAATTTGCCACTGCCCTCCATCGAATGAAGATGAAGGTCAAAGGATATTATCAACAATTTTACATGGACGCCGAGCTACGCGTGTTCACACCAGGAATCGAATCCGGGACATTACTTTTAAACACGCACTGTTTTTATCAAATACCTTCTTTGGTTAACTGAATTTCAGCTAATTTTAATTTCAATTTTTGAATTTCACAGCAAGACAGTGTAAAGTGAAATATCAACGACGTACAACATAGTGAAAAATCAACGCGCTACACCATCTTCAGCAAGGGATTCAAGCATACCTGAGCTGTTGTTAAACCCAATACAAGGGATTTTTAAAAAAATAGTATATTTGAGTTTCCACCCAAATGTATACCATTTTACGCACATGTTGTGGAACGTAAAATCCCAACATTGAGCGACTCTATCTCCTAAACGAGTAAAGGTTAATAACAACTGAATTCAGATTGGATTTCTTGAAATAACCTAGCCTAAAACGATATGTCTCATGATCCATTTTCCATTACAAATTCTCGAACAAATTCCAAGATAGCTGCCATGATTCTCATCTCCCACATCTGGTAGCGCAGTACCCACGTTATAT
Source organism: Lepisma saccharinum (assembly GCA_022664845.1). Classification (NCBI taxonomy): domain Eukaryota; kingdom Metazoa; phylum Arthropoda; class Insecta; order Zygentoma; family Lepismatidae; genus Lepisma; species Lepisma saccharinum. The sequence goes on along the minus strand of JAGDQP010024060.1, from coordinate 2,027 downwards.
CTATTCAATATTTTGTCTCACTCTCTTCATGCGTTTACGACTTACAAGGTTGTTTCATGTCTTTTGTACTATACACTATTCGAGTATTCATTGGTCAGTTTAGAGAGGAAGATAGCAATTCATAGATGAATGATCGTCAGCGTACCACATTCTTCAGGTATAACATATTTTTTCATTGGAATTTTTCTTCGAGTAAAAACATTCCCTTGTAAGTATCTAACCCGTGACACTTGGAGTTCGAATGTATTTGTAGTACGGAAATTATAATTACGGGCTTCTAAGGTTAGTTATGGCCTCTGACTCAGATCGTGATAAGGTAGGGAAAAGGATGTGGGAAGGAATCAGGCAAGGCCTACGTTAAATGTACCATCCCGGTTTTTGTTTGCTGTGGCTCAGGAAAGACCATAAAACCTCAGTCAGATTCTCGAATCCTGATATCGAATTCACGATGTCCAGAAATTAAAGTCAACCCTCTACCGACTAACCTACGGGCGTTCTGTAAACAGAAAACATATAAGTATATTTCAGAATATTAAATTACTACTATCGCTATTAATATTAAGTTGCTACTCAATTCCCTGCAATATTTGATTTGTTTTCCTAATTTCAGGATATTCGTGACAACGAGGAAGTACTGCTGTATAGAGGAGAACCTCGTAAAACTCCGGTGCAGAATGTAACTTTGAGAGTGCTTGTTCAGGATGAAGTGGCTGATGATGGGGTTCGAGAAATTCCAGTTGCCTCTAGAAACTGTAGGTTTTCTGACGAAACCGATGGATTGTGGGCTTTCAGATCCTATAGTTACAGTGCTTGCGTTGCTCAGTGTTCTGCAGAGAAACGAATGAGTTTATGTAACTGCACAGATCGCCTTGTTGGATATTCAAGAGGTATTTCAGGAAATTAGATTTATTCTGCTACCTACCTAACTTATGTTCATTAAAGTATTAATAAATTTCTAATCCTTCCTTTTGTTAATATCATTTTTAATTTGTGCCGTTTCAAAACACAAGTCTATTTCAGATTTAAAATGGTTTTAACTATCTGCTTTGGTAGACAAGAAATGGGCTCATTATTGTGCTTAATTTTTCATCGTTAAGCCTCTGCCTCTTCTAACTACAAATTATGAAATGAAAAAACGATAATAGAAACTTGTTCGAAAACATTATACCTTTTCTAACATTAAGCTACAATTATTATATTATGCTACTCTAAATACTTTGCTGGTTTTATCGCGTTGCCCGTTTGTTTTGTGAAAAAGGAAAGAATTATTTTTAATTTCCATTGATTGCTCGTCGTTCAAAACGCATTCTCGTTTCATAGCATGCATACTCAAAAGGACCATTACGATTTTCTGAATTTGATACGTCGCCAATTGATCGAGTGGGGTGCCAAATAACAGTGCAATGTGGGGTTTAAGTGGACCATCTGTACCAGGAGGTATACATCTAATACTTGAGACACCAACAACAAACTTGCCTCACCTTACGTGTCTAAATATCAGTCGAACGTCAGAGTTTTATCATATAACACTGGTTCATATAAAATTATAGGTTTTTACTGTCGATAAAATCTCGGTGTATGTGTTTAAAGTCTTAAAAAATGGAGGAGAACCACCAAACATTAGTTTTAGTAACTTCCGGTGCCCGTGCTAGAGAATCTGCTTTTAAATATTTGTTACTCATAAGCTCCTAAGTTATAAGCATTTACTTTTTGTTTGGGAGTAGTTTTTGCGCGGAATCCATATGATTACATGGGGACACTCTAAGCCCTCTCCCGGCCTTGGTTTTGGGAATTTTTCGGTGAAATTTAGTACCAAACTGCCTTGGTCCTTCCTCAATCCACTGACGAAGACACACTGTTCTGTTTTATAAAATTTTCCCTATTTCGGCTGTCCAACAAGCGGTCCTTCACTAAGATGTTTTTGTATAATTTTTTACAGATACTGTGGGTAATATTGAATTAATACCTTATATTACAGCTCAGTGGCGAGCGGAAAATGTAATAAATATATATATATATATATATAT
>JAGDQP010024059.1:0-24919 GCA_022664845.1 Lepisma saccharinum | reverse complement strand
TTTTTTTTAACACGTACAAAATGTAACAAAAATTTAACTTTGTATCTATTTTGTTATTACTTTCAGCTTACGTAGTTTTTTCTTCTTCTCCTTTTTCTGTTCTTGGAATGTATACTCGTATAGTTTGTCCTAATCATAGACGTGTATGTCTTCTGGAATGTGTCTTTATAAGCCGTCTGGCAACTTAAAAGAACCAGTTTTTCTTCCACCTACCTACCAGTCCCAACTTCACCTTTCTGTCTCTAAATACCCTTTTCTTTTTCATCATCTTACGACTGACTCACTTGTTTTACCTTCTATTACGTGTTGGATTTTTTATGAAGGAAAACCGACACTAAACCTGGGACCTGGACTAGGTGAACAAATTAGTTTCCACAGCTATTATTGAAAGATTTTATACAATCTGAAAACCGCTGGAGACTTTTCTTCGGTGCTCCCACGCTGTAAGGTACATTCAGACTCCTATCAAATTGAGCACAAGAGCTATGCGTGCTATTCCTTGGAACTTGCGAGGTAAATGTTCCCTTCTCCGTGGAAATTGGTGTTCAGTATCGTAATTGGAAAATTCCGTAGCCGTAGTCTCATGTCAGGTGAGAATAGGTAAATAGATGGAAGCGGTTGGCTCCTTTATTAACGGTTAAAAGTAATCACATGCACTCTTTCCCCATTGCATAAAATCTCAAATCAAATATTAACTACAATTGATTTTTTTCGAACAAATATTTCTTCCCCCTTTCTCTCTCTCCACATAAACTCATAGAAAGATGCATGCTAGGAATAAGTAGGAGGGTCAGGAAGATAAATGAATGGATTCGATCCGTGTCAAAGGTAGAAGACGCGATCAAGATTTCAAAGAATATGAAATGAAGAAAGGGCGGTCATGTATCTAGACGAAGAGATGGAAAATGGACGATAAATGGATACCCAGAAAAATGAAACGACCTCAGTGACTCCCAAATACGAGATGCGCGGATGAAATGAAATATTTCTCAGGAGTTACTTGAGTGATAACAGCAGCTGACCCAAATTTGTGGAAACAAAATGACGGAGCCTTTATCCAGCAGTGGGTTGAAAATGGATGAATATAATTACGATGATATATTATATACGTAATGCCTAACTTATGTTGCCTGTTGGCGAGCACACTTCAACGAAAAACCATGTGGTGAATCTCTTGTTTTGAGTACATTCCCAGAATTCGCCTAGTGGGACTGAGAAAAGTCCTGTAGAAATCTTAGAAATTAAGATGGCCTTCGTTAGCAGTGTTTAGCTTCTTCACAGTGTCCATTCGGTGTTAGATTTGGATTATATTAAAGCATAGTTTCTCAACCTTTTTCATGCCGTGATCCCCTTTACCATGTCTTCTGGTTGGCGATCCCCAGAAGTACTTTTCTTGTATATAATAAACGGTTTCTTTTCACTTTGTATGTGTTGAAGCCTCCAAGATGCTATTTAATACACACACACACCTCGCAATCCCCTTACACACAACCCGTGACCCCCACGTTGAGAAACACTGTATTAACGTAATACTATAAAGATTACATAGTACTTTTGTTCCCTAGAAAGGACTAGAGACACAAATAAAAATTATAATTGGAGATTTTCATGAAGAAATTACTTCTGTATTTAAATTTTGATATGTTGGTAGTTAATCGACCTGGTTTAAATCATTCGTCAGATCACTTCTTCAGTTATTTCATGCACAGTGAGTAAAATTTTCCCATGCATGTAAGTTGGTGGATAAATACCGAACCCATAGTCAGTCATAACAGAATGTAGACTTGAATATTCTGTTCGTTTTGGTCGTAGTTTTCTTTTCCTTTCATTTTCTCAATGTTTTTCACCTGATTCTCAACACTTCATGTATTGGAGGAAAATTGGAGAGATGTACTAAAACTTGTCCCAGGAGAACATTTACTTTAGTCCTCATTGAAAGTTGATGAATTAGTTACTGAGCAGTGGTAGAGCGTTGACGTAGCATTCGGGAGGTCGTGGGTTCGACCTCAGCGGACGACCATTCTGAGTTTTTCCAGGGTTTTACCTCAGTCACACAAGGCAAATGCCGGGATGGAACCTTCAACACATGCCCTGGCCGACACCTTCCCGAATCCTTTCACATCCCCTATCTTGGCCTGAGCCTTAGATGTATAAAAGAAACAATTATTTTTTAAAGAAGTAGATCCTTCCTTGATTCTACATTGATTAAACTTTGGATGTCCTATTATACGAACACCCTGTACAATATATTTAAAAAGAAGAACTAAAAATAAAATAAGAACCATGCCGATTACGAAACCAAAGTATCTAGAATGTTATTTTTCTTATAAGCTTATAAATTAAATTATTAGTTTGTTTCTTTTGTTTTATTAAAAAAAAAAGAAAAGAAAGAACAGAGACGCTCGTATGAGTGTGAAGTAACTAATTTGCAATTCTCCGAACCGTGTTTAGAAACACGAGAATATTAATGCTTATTTTCTAGTGTTGTGTATTAAAAATTATACTCCATGTAATCCTTAAATGGTTAATTTTGTTTATTTCTTGTCCTGTAAATTGTAATTGAACTTATTGATAAGGGCGCATAGGAGAACAGATACACCAAATACTGAGAAGTATGTGATATGTAACGCTCTAAAAAGAAAGAACAATGGACTGGCAGAAAGAGATGTTTCATAGGTGCCAGAATATTATTGCAGCGCTACTGCCAGTGTATAATGTGACACATCAATATATGGTCTAGTGTATGTTCTTCCAAACAACAAAGGACGTATAAAACAATGCACTGATACTTAAACGCAAGCATGACTAAGTCGAGGTAAATCTGCTATTGTTTTCGTCTTGTAGTAGATTTCCATTGTTTTTGTGTTATGCTTTTTTTTCCTTGCGTTAAGTAAGAGACGTTCTCTAGTCTCTAGTATTGCTAAGAAGTTCGTTGTCATTTTTAGCCATGAAAGTTTTAGCCTTGTTGTTTTGTCCGAAATAAGGCATATTCTGCTAATTCTGGTATCTGTTGAATTGTATTGATTTGAATTCATGACCTGCAAGAATCTTTAGTTCACGTCTGGATAGGGTAAGGGAGAGGATGTGGGAAGAAGGGTCAGCTAGGATCTTATTTGGAGGTACTATCGGGGAGTAACCTGCGGGAATCGATCCCAAGATCTTTCAAATATCGAAGTTAACCCTTTTTCAACTAAGGTACGGCCACTGAGTTCAAGATCAAGATTTAAAATTTTAAATTGCAATGAGAGTCAAGGTAGTATAATGTTGGAATTAGGACCGTCAAATTATTGGAATGTGGCTATTTTTCACGAATAAACCAAGCTATTCGCACAGCTTGTAATGTTCAATAATTTTGAAAATAAGTATAGATCTACCAAGCTAAAACCCAGGAGCTTGTTTATCTTTGGAGCAACAAAATTCCAGTGTACTTTCTGAGAAGAGGTTATTATCAAAGTCGTAGATCAGAATCCCTTATTATCGTAAACAGCATCTTGAACTAGACTTTAGGAACAGAAAACATCCAGACATAACGGGTTTTTCCAGTTAATTTTTCCGCATTCTTCGAATTTCGACAAGCTACTTTTCCCCAATTCATTTGCAAAACTGCACAACTATTTACCCCTAACCAATCTGCTAGCTCAAGATTTTTCTGTTGTGCGTATTCCTGTATCATCAAGGATGCAGTTAGAAATATTTTGACAGCTCTACAACTGCTGAGTGAACTTCGTTATTGGACTGTTTTTCCTGCAAGTGTCAGTGAGGAAAGTCTATTTCAGTTTTTCTACTGTATCAGAACATTGCCTCTGTTCTTTCCTCCCCCACGTTGCACGTTGTTTAGGTGTCGTTGTCATTATCAGGGCTTGTATTCACCTGTGCCTGCATTTCTTGACGTCAGTCTTGCTCCCGATATGACGTCATCAGCATTTGTTAGTTTCCACATGTTCCTATTGCATTTGCAAACGTAGTCTCACCACTGACACCAGAAAAACAAAGGGGAGGAGGCATACATGAAGAAATGGCGTTTGTATGTGCATGACGGTAGTAACTATTAAAGAATGGTATGGTGCAAACCAGGCCCGTATCCAGAATTTCGTTTTGGAAGGGGTCCAAGGTGTGTCTGGGCATGAAATGTATATTACATATATATATATAATTACGCCTGAAGTTATACTATTTTTCCATAAAGCTCAGAGTTTGGGTAGTCCGGACCCCCGGAACCACTCCTAAATACGTCCCTGGTGCAAACTGTAGATATTACTTTTTTTTTCAGCTTCCGTATTCCAGTAACTACAGTCGCGTATTTCGAAACGGTGCTCCGGGTGCAAACAGAAGTCCTGAAGTTGGCCATTTGACTGAGGTTTCCCAAGTCTTTTCTAAGATTTTTGGATGAATGCCGGAGTGATACCTAAACTATAGTCCTGGTTGCTATTTCCCCATCTTTGCTTCCAAAAGAATGCTTTTTGAGGGGCGTTATCTCTCAAACATGTGATAGGCTTAGGCCCAGATGGCTGTTATATTTGTTTAACTAGTATCAGATAACTTTAGTTTTGGTTTTTATTTAAGTTACTTTAAAGGACAAGAAGGGCAGTTATGGGCTGTGATGACGTCCCTCCACGAGCGCCTTTCTGGAAAAGAGATGGGAAAGTAGATATCGAGTTAGTTGAAGTATCATTGAGGCATTCGTCGGATAAACTTAATGATGGCTAACAACAGAACTAGTAACTGTGTCGGGCCAAAGGCCTTAAAATAAAATAAAATTTGTAACTGCATGGCTCGCCAGTGTCGATTCGAAGTCCGGGAATCTACTGCACATCAGAGCCTGGCAAGGTGTTATTCGTTCCAAAATTGGTAGGGAAAAAATTAATGCTCATGCATATTCTCAGTTATTGGAGTACTGGACGTACATACATGGATTTTTCCCTCTACAAGAAATTGGGTAAGTGAAGTACCAAAGAACACAGGAGGTGCTAGGGAATTTCCATCCTTTACGCCCCTATAAATAACACTGTGTGGCCTGGTGTATTCTTATTGCTGGATTTAGAAATAAAACGTTAGCAGAAAGAATCTGATTCGTTGAAATTTAAATTCTGCTCTGGAATGGCAACATCCCATCTGCTTTGGTAACAACATGGGCTGCCATCTTATTGTCAAATCCATGCACTAACGCGTTCGTTAGTTCTTGACAAGATTTAACTTCTAGAACGACTAGTTTAAGGTTTTGTGTTAGACTGATCAGAAAGCGCCCAATGAATCTTTCCGGTGTGTTTTTTTTTTCTTTTTTATTTCAATTGCTGCATACCACAATGTCAGTATGTATGTTTTCAATTTTGCGTAAATTCTGTCGTGTTGAGCATTTAAGAATTGTTATGTAACGTAACTAACTAACTACCCAGAAATCACGATTTAAAGAGGTTTTTTGTTTTCTTTGACCTTGAACAGTTGTAATATTCTTTTGTGATAGGAAAGTTTCGCTGCTATTAGGGAAAAAAGAACAAATAGCTGTAATTTGCAAATTTGACACATGTTTCTGAAAGGAAAAATTCAAAGAATTACTTTACATTACTTCCAAAGTTGACTCTAAAGTAGGGTGCACATACACCCCCGGTTTCCGGAAAGTTTACCCAAACTAAGGCATTTATCCCCGGCTATTTTCTCCCCGGCTTGAAGAATAAAATATCCTTCGAAAAATGTTATTGTTTCATTTAGACAGAAATAGTCGAAAACGACTTCTGTCTAGGGCTGACAGATGTACTCAATTCAGGGTTCTAATTTTGTGTTTTCTACTTTTTTACTAAATCCTCGAAATGTACTCTTTATGTCATTTCTCTTTTCTATAATCACGTTAGGAATATTCTGATTGTCTTAAACGCTTATCACCTCTATATGTCCGAATTCAAGGAGTGCTGTATAAATAAAAAGTTTTCAGAATAGAGTAATGTTTCATGTAGTGTTGGAGGAAAAAGTAGAGGCAGCCAAATTTACTGCTCCTTTCCTTGAAAGTTAGCGTTGCTTGCGATTTGGGTGAATATCCAATTGAAACACGTGGTGTTTCGTGGTGTAGTTTTATTAGATGATGTAACACGTGTTTCAGTTGGCTATTCACCCAAATCGCAAGCAAAGCAAGTAACGCAAGCGTGTTTGAAAATCAGCCCTTACTGTTGCAACAAGGAAAAAGTGGAACTATTCCGATTCTCCCCGGAAGCACTGGGAAAAAAATATGCTCACCTTACTCTAAAGGTATTTTTAAAGGTTCAGTTGAAGTTGATTTTCCTGCCTTTCCGAAAAACGCAGGATTTCCATTGAGCTTTAACAAGTGACGTCCAGAAAGGGGGCGTGCGCCCCCTCCTCAAGGGAAAGTAATTTATTTTTATCAACAATTTATCTCAGAAATTGCATTTTTTTTTCATAGACTAATCTATGTAGAAATATCAATATGTTGGGGATACTGGTATCATATTACATGTTAACAGCAATATGCGGGGAAATATTACAAATTTATGCGCGCACACACAAAATCACTCCCTGGTTTATACCACCTGCGCCCCCTTCTCACGAAAATCCTGGATCCGCCACTGGCCTTAACACATATTTTTCTGATAACAGTAAACGTGTAATACTGCCTTCAAATGTATTGTCTTTCATATCATAAGTTTCACGTATCAGTATGTTAAACTTATAGTATAAATATATGAGCTACGTATTTTATTAAGTACTGTGTTTGCTTCGGCCCGTCCCGATTCTACCAGTTTTTGGAACTGTTTTTAAAACCCACAAACATTCATTACCGCATTCGAATAAACATTCGAACACAACCTCGTGAGTCGTGATCAGTGGCCCAGCGTTTTAGACCGGCTTTCCATCGTGTGCAATTTCTGAGTTTCCAATAAAAATACTACCGTAGTGCTGCTTTACATGAAAGCTTGTGTGTTGTTTGCTTTGTGTGCGATTTGGGTGAGTAGCTAATTGAAACGCGTGTTTTATTGCGTGTTGTAAGGTAAGTGTGTCACGTGTTTCAATTGGCTATTCACCCAAATCGCACGCAAAGCAAGCAACGCAAGCTTTCATGAAAAATAGCCCTTCCTCGAAGAAACAGTGGTTGTGTGAACTCAGGTCGGCTTTTCATGCATGCGCTCGCCACGAGGTTTTAAAAGAAGTTTAATTTCGTGTGTTCTCTGTGCCAACAGTACGTATATTTTTAAATCAACTAATTTGTTTCATATTACTTATGTAGTTGGTATTGTACTTTTCTCTTCAAGTAAGTAAGAGCATAAAGTTCTGTATATGGTGATCAAAAATTTAAACTTAGAAAATTAAATCACTGGATAATCTTGAAGTATGATGCGATTAAATATTGTTTTTGTTTTTGTATACGTGAGAAATACAAACACAGTAGGAACACACACAAAACGAAATTTCAGAAAGCGTATCCAGTTTCATGATGAACTCAGACCGTAATTATGATCGTAATATCATATACACACACAAAATAAAGCTCACCCGAAGCATTGACCGAAACCATTGCAATGCAAGCATGCTCTTCGTTGCCTTTATAACATTATAACAAAACTTTGCATTTCTTAGTTGGTTCTCATATTTTATTATTAGTTAATGGAAGTGGATTGTACACTGTAAAAAATAGTTAGGTTCTTTTACACTTTAAAAAGAATAATTTGCATACGTCAAAGGACTTATTTTGATTACTTTTGTGCATTTAATTAGGGGTACTAATTCCGCAGACAGGGGCAGCGATGTATAGTGTAAAACGTAATATTAACTACAAAAACGGAATGCGACCTTAAGAATCATTAACTGACTCTACTAAACAAGTTGCTCTAGCTACTTGTAAACATTTTAACTTAATCAATTAACACTGTGAAATGTAATATGTTCTTACCATCCTTCACTAGAATTGGAGTTGCTTTGTGTACTAATGCGCGGCCACCAAGCGTTGCGCACGTCACTCCTTTCATTTATTTCTAACAGTAAATCTACAATTTGCTTTTGACCTCTTCTACAACGATATTGGAGTGCTCAATGCCATTACAAAGTACGAAAACAGGTAGCGCAGGAAACAGTTAATCTCTATCTGACTTGAGACAATGATCGAGCGCTCTTGTATCATTAACATGAGTTCACTAGGTAATAAAAACAATACTACAAAAAAAATGGTTCGGTGACTTTCTTTCAAATTTGCCACATCTGAATGGACAGACAAGAACAATGCAATATGCCGAGCTGGCGAAGGCGGGTTAAAAAGTTAGGTCCGATTTTTCTCTAACTGCTAATTTACATTGCACGTTGTTCCGTAAACTACGTGAACTACTTTGCTGCTTCTTGCGGCCCACCCAGTGATTCTGCAGGACTTCCATGTACGAGTGTCACCCCCCGAGTGTATCCAAATTCTCTAGTGCACCTCCAACTTAAACATTTTAACGGTAAAATATCATAGAAACCGTGCAAAGCTCCACTTACACGGTACACCCTCCGAAACTGAAAATCATGGCGGAATCCCTGGTTGCACTTGTTTCCCTTTTCAAGTGTTCATTGCACCGTACAAATAGTTCCCGCTTCACTGTAGTTCTTCACTGAACATTATTTTTAACTGTTAAAATTTCTTCTTAACTATTTAAGGTAACTTTAAGGGTAGACCATATTTAGACCAGTGTTTCAAAAGTCAAGATTATGACCTCTGTAAAATATGTGTTTAATATCATAGTAACGGGTTTCTAATCTAAATTTGCAACCAGATTATAAAGTAAACATATCTAGGAGGTATTCGAAAAATAAAAGTGGTAGCCTATATTTGGATCTTCTCCTCTAGTAATAATCATATAATCGGCTAATCGAATAACGTATAAGCGAAGTTCTACTGTATATTATAAAATTCCTTACACTTCTTGCGCACAACACTTACACTGATTGCTCACAAAGCTAACAGAATGTGTACAAAATGAGTTCATGTTTCTATAGTGTATATATGGGACAAGCATATTTGTCAAAAGTAATCGGTGGCGTACAAACATGAAACACTATATCTCTCTATGGCCCTAAAGAATTACATGAAAAAAAAACTAATTTTCAAACTTTTTTTAAGGACAAAAAACAAACAACGATAACTGTAATCGACATTTGCTATCCAAACAACTTGTGATTATTATTGTCTTTGAGTCTGGTCTAACCCCTGGCTATATCAATTATAACGACTTTCCGATATGGAGACCTTGTATCTATTTTTTTTTTTTCTTAATTTGTGCAATGGTTGTTAACCCTAGTTTATCAGGACATGCTCTCTTATAATGTTTGACTGAGTACGAATTCCTCTGATAAACTGGTATTCGGGACACAGATAAATATATAACCCAACTAGTACCTGACTGTATCATTATGTAGGCGTTAAAAACTTACAAAGAAAAAAAAATATACATATACAAAGAAGACATACAAATGGAATATTTTCTTATTATTAAAAATGACTAATTAATGATCAATTACTGTCAGTATGCCAATTATTTTATAACCCTGTATCCATGACACAGTGTACTTACCACTGTATTAGTGAACAAGGAAAGAATGTGGAACATATGTATGACCTTTTCCCTAGCTGATAACATAAGACAGATTATGTTTATGAGCTGCAATGGGTGTATGAAAAATGGTAGATATTCCTTTTCTAAAGAAATAACGTAATAGTGATTCTAAAGGGTTATTCGGCTTATCTTAAGCGTTTGATAAGCTGTAATCGTTCACTGGCATAAGCTGTCTTCATACTCTAATAATAAATTGCATGTCTCTTTTCTTCATCAACTAAAGTTAGATCTATAAATACGTAAGTTGAGTAAGAGTTACTTTTTACATAATACAAAAATGTTATAATGAATGCTTGAAGATTCAGCGTAAGGAGATTTGTGCAGATAAATTTCCTACATGAAGATTCAGCGTAGAAATTTTTAGTACTGGATAATTTAGAGAACGGAAGATTCGGTGCTGACACATTCAATGCAGAAAAGTTTGGTGCGAAAGAATGTTAGTGTAGGAAGATTCGGTACTGGATAATCTGAAAGATTCAGTGCAGGAAAGTTTGATGAGAAAAAGATTGAGTGTATGAAAATTTGATGAAGAAAGATTTGCTAGTAGAAAATTAAATTGTGCAGTGTCGGTGCAAGGAAGATTAGAATACGAAACGATCGGCACAGGAAGACTCAGTGCAGAAGGATGGCTATATGGAAGATTTGGTGCTGGAAGACTTGATACAGATCGATTTAGTTGTACAGCTATTCAATACAGAAAGGTTCAGTGAAGGTTTAGTTGTGGAAGGTTTGTCCACAGAAGGTTCGTGTACGGAAGAATCGTTGCTATAAGATTCAGTGCAGGACGCTTTGATCCAGAAAGGTTCCGTGCAAAGAGATTGAATTCTGAAAAGTTTCTGCACAGAGGATTTGGCCCCAGAAGATTGGAGTACGGAAGAATCAGTACAGAAAGATTGGAGCAAGGAAAATTCTGTTTCCGGATTTGATGCATGGAAAATTTGTTATAGTAACAGATGTACTAATTGTAATAATACAAAACGTCTTACTAAATATCTTGAAGGACGAGAACTAAGTGACAGGGCTAACAGACGTCCTCATTTTGGAAGATTTATATCGTGTCATCCTGATGCAGAAAATGCCGTCTTGAACAGTTTTGAATTGAATAGCATAGAACACAAAAAAGACTAAAGAATGAAAAAGAAGTAACAACGCGACGTCACTCAAAAACTCAAATATTATTCCTTATGTCCAATTATACCAGTGCCGTAATTTCTTAATGATATATTTGATGTTTTCACGCTGTAAAAATATCTTCTGTAAATAAGTGATCCTATATTCTGATCTTAGTTCATAAATTTTCCGCAAGGGTGGTTCAGTAGTGATTTTCAAATCAAAGTTATGCCACACTCTCTATAAGCCATTGCAGGTTTCTGTTTATCTGTCTGCCTTTATTTTCGTCGAGAAGATTAGGTAAAATGGTGTCTTTACCTAACCTAACCACTTCCATTTGGTGTCAGGCAAATGATGTAAACTAACCTTTTGCATTCCCTAACCTACAGTAACCTTCTGATCCGAAAGAATGTCTAGCAGATGACAGCAAAGGTCCGAGACATTTACTGTATGCCCTATCGAGTGTAAACATACTGCCAAAAATTTGTTTAAATAAGGCAGTAATACCCAATAAAAAACATTTCCCCTCAAGAAGGTAAACGGAAAGGCTATATAACATTGCGAACGAACTTCGATGCTTTTACTTTGATGTGTGTCCGCTGCAAACTCTTGCCGCATGAGCAATGGCTTGAAACTACAGATTTTTCCCTCCTTCTTCTTCTTCATGTGATTTTCCTGTTACCCAATACCTTCTTCCTCTTCTCTCTCACTCTCTTTCTTTCTTTGCTTTCTACTTACCTTCCTTTCCTTCTGCCGGTAGAAGAGAGAGAGAGAGAGAAGTATACTTGGTCGTTCATTCAACTTTTTGGTTTGCTCTTGAAGTATCTCGCGTGCCGAATTTAAGGTTTGACAGTACTAAAGATATAATCTTTTTCTTACGTAGAAAAGTGTTTACTTTTTTTTTGTTTGCTTTTGTTGTTCTTTTTCTTGTTATAAAAGACAAATCGGTGGTATTTGCTGGATATAAAACTAAACTGCGCGGTCAACGCAACGAATTTTGATAACTTTTTCTGGCTTCTGTGATCGGAGTCCGTTATTTGTCTATATTTAAGTAGCTTTCCAATTGAAGACCTCAGGAAAAGAACGTGCTTTGTCCATTGTGGGCCAAATTGAGATAGTAGGACCACCTTATTACTATTTGAAAAGTCCTTCTAACATACTATCATCCATAAAGAGAATATTCATAGTTCGTTTATTGCAAGCAAATCTTTACTTGATGTTCAGGTATATGTAATTCTAATTCTGGACTAGTAAAATGCTTTCCTGCAAAATCAACAAAATTGACAAAGCACGTTTTTTACCTGTAGTCTCCAATTGTACTCAAGATGCTGTACTGGATCAATACCGAAATATCTATAAACGCCCACCAATCGGGAATTCCGGTCCGGAATCACAAGTACTTGCAATCTGAACCAGAATCAAGTTTTCAATTTTGGAATATTCCAGAATTCCAAACACCCCTACTTCGGAATATGAGAAATTCTATAATTCAGTTATTAGACCTCGATCATCTCTTATAGAATTAACTAATAGGTTGTATCTCACGTGATGTCATAGACTTATCCAAGAATGCTAGAATTAGATTAAGGCCGTTTTTTCTTGCTAGTGCTTGCGGCGTGCTCTGCTTGCGATTTCTGTGAGTAGCCAATAGAAACTCGTGTTACACGTAGAACACGTATTTCAGTTAGCTATTCAGTCAAATCGCAAGCGAAGCACGCAGCGAGCTCCTGTATGAAAGACCGGCCTAACTTTCACACTCCTAAATTCTGACTGTGCACCCCAAGATGACGGACTGATGTTGTGACGTTCGGATTCATTTTTTTTTTTTTGGGTGCGTATTCTCTAATTGTAAAGCTAGCTTTTCTTGCAGGCGCACGCCGCGTTCTTTGCTTGAGATTTTTGAGTAGCCAATAGAAACTCGTGTTACACATAGAACATACTTAAACACATGTTTCAATTGGCTATTCAGCCAAATCGCAAGCAACGCACGATTTCTAACATTCTTGGAAAATTTCGATGACATCATGCTCATGCATGAGGCAACCTGTTTGTTCTATAAATTGTGTGAGATGTGACTCAGCGAAGAACAACAGAAGAGCATTTACAGTACAGATACGAAGTTGCCGTGTAAAATCTAATACAACGCTGATTACCTTAACAAACCTTGAGATAAACAAAAAGTTTACAAGTGTCATGTGCAGGCAATGATCAGGAAAAATATAAATCAGCTATAGCAAAGAAACAGGAAGACAGCAGTGTGAAGAGTGAGATCGGATGTTCAAGAACAATTGATTCGCTTGTAAAGAATTAGACAAGCAAGGATTGAATGAAGCCATGTAAACATAATTTATAGGTTATAACGAATCTTCTGATTTACTTGGAGCTAGGTATGGTATCGAGTCGAGAACTACTGGCGACAAGAATTCATGTTCTTATACTGTTGTTAGATTGGTTTTCTGAAACGGAATACAAAATACAGTAGATGTTCTTGAAGTATTTGTAATTTTGTTAACTTTCCTCGAAATACATTTTTTTAAAACAGATTTTTAGTTTCTGAAGAGTGTCAAACAAAATTTCAGCCTTCCTTACGAAATAAAATATTGACATCTTTATACCCTAATAATGTCCTTTCTATAAAGTGACAGATTGTATTTCTAGCGTTGACATGTTTATCGCTTGTATCCTAGTAGCCCATTTCTTTTAGTGAAATATAGAAATTCCAAGGACATTTGTCTGTTCTTGACACGTGAGAGTGAGAAATGGATACTTGGCATAGTTACGGTTGCGATGACATTCTAAATATTAACCTTGTAATAGGGTTATAGTCGTAAAATAATTGTCAGAAGTCATTTCTTAACCCTACCGACAATCACCTATAGGCATATTCAACGAGCAAATTGATTATTTTCTTTTAATCACCACTTCATAAACATTTAGTGGAATCTGTGGGTAATATCTTAATATAGGGTAGCATCTAAGATGAAGCCTTAACCTTTTTTACTTGTGGATCACTAAAATGAAAATTGCTTTCAGAAGTGACATACGCGATGTGTCCTATCATTTTATTCACAGATATTATACTCAAAGATATCACACGATAGTACCATCAATTCTACCAGAATATGGACACAGCAAAAAATGGCTGAGTTAATTCAACACTTTTCGGTGTCCCAGGGCGACCCCCACTTTTTGTGTAAATCGGCACCGTATGTTGTATGATATCGGTGATTCAAAACTGTGATGTACTATAGTATGAAGCATGAAGTTGTGTTGAATCAGCATTGACAACACATCCATTGTGTTAAACCACCGAAATCAAGATTGTTTGTTATGTTGATTAAATAGAATAAAGTGGTGGTCGCCCTGGAACACCGAAAAGTGTTGAATTAACACAACCATTTTTACTGAGTACATCCGCATAATAACTCATACTAGGGTTTCTCATATTCACATTACTGCTTCGTAGTCATTATCTCCCCCTCCTAAAAAGAACTTATTTCTTTGTGTAACTTTCCAGGTTATACATATAAACTCAGTCACTAAAAAAATCATAGACAAATCAAACATCATTTTCCAATAAATCAGTAGGACGTGGACTATAATTCCAAACTTTCATTATCATAGACGTAGCTCTGATCATGTGTTCATGTTTAGTCACAAATCTTATCAGCAACGTAAGACAAAATAAACATAATTTTGTTTCTTAAATTTTGAATTTGAATTTATTTATGTCCTTTTGGCATCTTTTGCTCAGGCCGGAATGAGGTATAAGTTGAGGATGAGGAAGGTATCGGCAAGCGCTTTATTTAAAGTACCATCCCGGCATGTGCCTAATGAAACTGAGGGAAACTGAGAAAAACACAATCTAGTTACAAAACATTCACAAATTATTCCAAATCTCGTTTCCAGATAAATCTTTCTTAGTTTATGAAAAAAAACAAAAACACACTCAAATATTTAGCTCAAGGTCGTCGTTTACCTGAAACAATCAAAAACTCTGTCAGAATTGCTTCTTGTAATCATTGAAGTGTATATAACAGTACTGGAGTTCTCAATTAATATCTCAACTAATTTACGTTTAACTAACCTTAGAGTTACTATAATACAACTTAACATTACATATTGTCACTGATTGAACATTTTAGGGGAGTATCTAAAGTCCAGCTTTGAGTGTGCGTATGTGTTGTGTGTGTGTGGAGGGGGGGGGGAGATCTTCTATTTGTAGATTCGATCTTTAATAAAATTAGAACATGTGATCAGAAATAACGAGCAGGTTAGTTCGGTAGAAGTCTTAGGAATTCATGCTTTCATTCAGTACAGGTTTACTTCTAAAACTTGTTTCAGTACTGGTTTAGTTAGTCAGGGGGAAAAATGTTAAGAAATAAACTTGAAACTAGATGGATAATTTTTATCACAAATCCTGTAGAAACAAACAGAATGACTTAGCTATATACCAAAAACCTGAAATGTGTTATTTTGTCGTGCTTTCTTGTTTATGTTCTTGAAAACTTGATAATGAAAATTTTATTTTTAAGTAGTTATGTTTTAAAATGTTCTTTCAGCATAAAATTAGGAAACAAGTCATATTAAGTTAGTTTCTGACACTGAAATTTATTTGTATTACCGAATTAGATGTTGGTAATAAGGCTTTTATCAAATTATAATTATTATATGTATTTCAATCAAGGTTCGTGATAACAATAATTAATAACTCAGGGTTTTAATAATAATAATAACTCAAAGTGTTTCTTAGTTTCGCGAGGCACATGCCGGGATGATACCTCAAGATCCTAGTTGCTTACCTTCCAAACCTTTCCTCCGGAAGCATACGGGATGAGAGACGTCGTCCCTCAGCGTACTTCTGAGAGTACTTCTGATAGTCTTAGGCCATGACTGCCTGGTCAGACCACAGATATGTAAAGGAGTACTGCGCATAAGGGCCGTTTTCTGCCCTCAACCGATTTTAATGAAATTTTGCACGTAATATCTAGACAATATGAGAGTTCCAATAATCCATACCACTTCCGGTTATCATGGAAAGCGCGTCCAAAAATGACCACTTCCGGATTCTAATTTTTATAGTGTTGTTCAAAATTAATTGAGATATCTCCAGAATGGCTTAAGGTATTAAATCCAAATTTCGTTTGAAAAGTACTAATTTAATGATAATGTATCAGTGTAAACCAAAATACTATATTTGTTACTGTTTTGGAGAAAAAAAATAATTTTCTTATGTAAACATTCAATTTTACTTATAAAAATTGCGCCTTTTCTAGGAAACTTTGAGTTGTTTAACTACCTGCCCCGACTAGTTACAAAACGATACTTCGCTCAAATAATCTCCATCTCATGTAGAAGAACGTATTCAACAATCGTTTTGTAACTGATGGGGGCTGATGTTTAGAAGAAACATTTTATACTCTAAAGTACCTCACGTGAAAGTATATGTTTGAAATTCAGCTAAATAAACCATCATATGTCTGAAAGTTCTTATGATATGCGAACCACATTTTGTATGACAACTACATTTTGTGTTTTTTCTGCTATCCCACCGTTCATTATAGTCATTTTCTTGTAAACCATTAGTTTTCTGCACAAGTAACTACTTTTCCCTTGCGATATATTCATCTTTAGACGTGTCTCTCACAAGCACAGACTGATAGACGTTGCAAATGGAGCACGATACGGACGTACTCTATATTACCTATTTGTGTGTGGGGTATTACATGATCCGGAGCCTTCCACTGCTTAACTCTGCTATTCGCAGATTTCACCACCCACTGTATTCCTGTTACTATCGTTGATTTATATCCCTACAAGGTCGTGTGCTGTTTTTATCCTTTCTTCAGGAACTCTGGCATTTCAGATTAGAAGCCTAGTCTGATAGAAGATGGAGTGAATCCTGGCTGGAAGCCTCTATCGAAATGTTTTTCTCTTGAAGATTTGCTCGCATTTGTTCTATGTTTTTAAGCATGTGTTCTGACATTTTAGCGTCCGTGCTCCTAGAATGAGCCAGATAAGCAGTAATTATTTTCTATTTCAAACGCCGCTGATGTTGTCAACTAGAAACTTTTATTGTGATAAGTTCATAATATCGGTATTTGTCACACAAAATTCTGTTTGAATATCATAAGAACTTTCAGACATATGATGGTTTATTTAGCTGAATTTCAAGCATATTCGTCCACGTGAGGTACTCAACTTTAGAGTATAAAATGTTTCTTCTAACCATCAAGCCCCATCAGTTACAAAAAGTTTTTTGAATATGTTTTTCTACATGACATGGAAATTCTTTGAGCGAAGTATCATTTTGTAACTAGTGGGGGCTGATGGTTACACAATACAAAGTTTCCTAAGAAAACTGCATCTTTTTATAAGTAAAATTGAACGTTTACATACGAAAATTAATTTTTATCTCCAAAACGGTTGAAGATATAGTCTTTTGGTTTAGCCTGTAATATTGTCATTATATTAGTACTTTTCACACGAAGTTTGTATTTGATAGCTTAAGCCATTCTGGATATATCTGCATTTATTTTGAACAATACTATAAAAATTAGAATCCGGAAGTAGTTATTTTTGGACGCTCTTTCCATGATAACGGGAAGTGGTATGGACATTTGGATTATTGGAACTCTCATATTGTCTAGATATTACATGTAAAATATCATTGAAATCGATTGAGGGGCTGCCCTTATTCGCAGTACTCCTTTATTGATAATAATATCCTGCGCATTTCATCAATGACTTCATTTTTCGTCACATTACTACGAGTATATTGAAATTTATAGCAGAAATGAGCTATCCAGCATCTGAAGCTACAGTTGTCTTTGTCTTCCTATGTTGTCCATGGGAGATGAAAGGGAAAGGCAATAGTCCTGTCCTTAATCCACAGGGAGGCTCACAGATTGTCCGAATGGCTAGTTAGCACGCTCGCTTTATATTCGCTTAACCCTGGCTTCAAATCTGTGGTGGAGGTCTATTAAACAAAGTGGTTTGGTTGGAACTGACTTTACCAAAGTCCTATTCACCAAACTGGTAAGCAGAGGGGTCTCTTGGAAGTGGGCGTTGTGCCGCGTAGATCGAAAAAAAAACTTTCAAAAATGTTCAATACATGGTAGTAGGCCCCGACAAAGAACTTTCAACAACCCTTAAAATACTACTCAGGGCTCGAAATACGAAGTTACGAGGTATTAAGCAAATACAGTGCCTTAAAAGAATATGAGTGTATGGAATGTTTCACTTACCAATAAACTTTACATGGCTCCTTCTAGCAATTTCTGAGGGTCCTACAGTACTGACGAGGTAACCTTCCAAACCTTGAGTGGAGGTTTGGGTTAATTTTACCTGCCATGAAATCAGCTACATAAATATATCCTGCTGCTGACCAGAAAAGAAATTTGCGCCCATGAAAACGGGCATCACAGCAACAACAAACGTAAAAAATTGAGTTCGAGCTAAAAGTATTTTGAATATAACCGAAAATGGACAAAAAGAATTAAATGTTTCCCAATGCATTTGGTTTTAGATTCAAATTGACGGCTCCAGTGTCGTTGAGTACAGCTGAATGGAGTCAACAAATAGCACCATGACAACTGTTGTCCTGACAAAGTCATAGACAACGAACTAAATCATAACATCCTTATTATATATTTTCCCCAGCCACTAGTCCAATGAGGATAGAAGCAGGGTTTCCGACAGGATTTTCACCCTGGGGGCGAAGTCAAAATTTGGAGGGTATAACTGGAATTTTGAACAATTTTTATCGATTTTTACCGCAAAAAATTTAAGTTGGGGGGTGTTGTCGAGAATTTGGTGGGTGACATCTACACAAGGGGAGGTCTGGCAGAATCACTGGATAGAATGGACTTGTAAGTATAAACATAGAAGATACCCGAAAGATAAAGTACTTTTGTTCATAATTTTACTAATTTGTACATTGTTAAGAATGTAATAGCATGGAACCTGGTTGCAACTGCTAAGAAAGGTTTTACTAATTCCATTAATTTTGCATGAATTAAAAACCAGTCTATTAAGTGACAGAGAGTAAAAGGGGAGAACAGTGATGATGACAACAATGATGTTTTGCTTTTCTAAATATCGTTTGTGCATCCTTGCGCGACTTGGTACAGCTTTCTCTTTAGTTCTTCAGACCTCTTGACTAGAATTGAAGCTTTTTCCTCTCTTTCTCTCTCGAAGCAATGCATTTTTTTTACACCGTCACGTCGTCGTACAGTGAATAGAAACACAATACTACCGTTATTAAACCTTCATCAACATCATAAATAGCTAATGTTCAATAATGTATATAATAATCATTTCCATTTCTGATTGGAAGAAGTTGGAATAATTAAATTATATTGAAAAAATATATAATGACATGGTTCTCAGAGAAAATTCCCCTTGACAGTGCATTCATACAACAAATCCCCCCCCCCCTGTCAAAAGACGCTCATAGGAGACCCTCCCCACTAAAAATTAGGTGCTTTCAAAATGAATGAAACCTTGAAATTGCTGTTTCTGTCAACAATCTTTCCTTTCGTATTGAAATTGAACTGTTATAAAATTTAGGAATCTTCTTTTAATTCAGACAGTAAGGAAGTTAATTGGTACCCAACCGGTTATATAGAAAATGATCTATGTTTTACTACGAGGCATATACATGTCATGAGCAGAGAAAGGTCCTAATTGAATTAGAATTTGAAATTTATTCATCTAAGGGGCAGGCCGAGATAGGGGAGGGAAAAGGATTCGGGAAGGTGTCGTCCAGAGCCTGTGTTGAAGGTTCCATCCCGGCATTTGCCTGCAGAATGATCGCAATGAACATATAAATATACTAAGAGGCATATAAGTTTCTTTAGAAGCAGATACATGTAATTATGATTATATAAGTGTCCTCAGGAGCATATGGTTATTTTTATGTGCAGGGCAACATATTTGCAAAACTTACGACTTTACGCGTGCCAACCAGAACATAGAGTAAAACACAGAGCTACTTAGTTTTGGTTACCAGATATGTAACAATTCCCTCTTTTCTCAGCGTATGTTCGTATACAAGTAAGTTTCAGTACCCTAAATGATTCATACAATGATAAAAAGAGTCAGAATGTTGAAAAAAAAGATGAAAGTCCTTTTTATTTTCAATGTCCAAATTAAGTTCAACGCTAATCAATGCTATTATTGTAACTGATAAATCGTGTATTCCCTTGACCATATTATTTTTAACACTTCATTTTTGTGTTTCAGCCATGCAGTTCAACTTGTACAAATATTCAGAACAAGGCAGATGAATTTATAAAGACACTAAGTTACGACGAAATTGTTTCATCGATAGAAATCGTTAAACAATTGCAGAAGACGTTAACGAACGCCAATCAAAGTGAAACTGAAGAAGAATATAGGAAGAACGATAGAGCGATAAAACAAGAGAGGGAATCCGAGGGTGTATTAAGCCATCCTTCAGAGGAGTTGGAAAGTCTGGAATATGATTTGCAGGTTAATAATTTCATATGCTATTATCACACGAGGCAAATGCCGTAATGGTACCTACAAAAAAGGCAATGGACCTTCCAACATCCGATCTCCACTCTAACCCGGTCTGAGGCCAAAATGCCAAACGGTCTTGAAGTTAATTCAAATACATGTGCTATTAGTTATTTCGAAGCTACGAAGTACTGCATGCTATTTTTTTTGTTTTTGTTTGTTTTAAGCGTTTTATCATGGAGTCGCCCGTATTTAATATCAAACAATTATCATTCATCACTCATCATTCCTCTTCTAAATACGCTATGTTTAACATGTCAGGAACGGTAATATTGAAAACAAAATCACGTATTAGTACTGGAAAATGGGTTCATGTCCAAATAGGAGTACGAAGCATATTCTAAACTTTGCAGTGAAAGTTTTGCTTACAGCTGTGCTTCACAATATGATTATTTTTTTAGAAATAGTTTTAAGAATATTTGAAGTGAAAAGATCTCTGTCCGTTTAATGTGGGTGGAAGTTAATACATGTTGGTGAAGAATATTTATAGCTCCTGCTTTAGTTTGAAGTAGTAATATAGTTTGCATTTAAGTATTTAGTAAAACAACCATATAATTAAGTACGGGGTATTATAATATTTCGGCTGTACTCATCAGTATAACTTGGGAAGAAACGCTCCTTCAACATTGTGCAAATTTTTCCGAAACATTCCTGGTTATGTTGCACACATTTTCTGGTATAATTTGTGCCGTTCAAAAGATTTGTGAGCAAGGACGCCCATTAGGGGATGCAAGGGGGTGCTGGCACCCCCTTGAAAATCACAACATGGGCGCTCTTGTTCGTGAGGCCTTGCGGATTCTTAAACAATTGATCAATAAATCCACCAAGTAGCTAATAAAATAACTCCTCCTCAACGGAGCGGTTATTCTCGCTTTCGGTTCTGGGTTCGATTCCCGTTAGAGGTTCATGGAGTTTTTTTTGCCGTTGACCCTGAACCATGAGGACAATTGACGACGTACAATAAAGGCCATAATAATATAATGTTGTTATTTATCGTAGGTTAGCATATGGGATTGTATTTACTCACTCGTTCGACTATCGATTTGTTCAAGGTTTTTATTATTATTATTATTATTCCGATAGTTCGAATACTCGCATATCTAAGTTCAATGTTTAGATAAATTTACCTGTTCGTTTCATTTTTTTAAAATTCTATAACTCGTCATTTGTCTATTGGAGGGAAGATGTTATATTTGTCTATTGGAGGAAAAATATTCCAATAATTTTCCGTACAATATCCGGATAGATACTGAATTATTAGTATTATCTGAATCATTTGCCAGTCTTACTTCAAACCAATACGATAATTATAAAAGCCTGTTTTGACAAGTTGACACAATAGAAGTGATTTTTCTCACTACTTTTAAGGAAGACAGGTTCAAGACCTTTCTTCTTCCTCATTTGAGTAACAACAACTATTCCAAAATTATCACTTAACATTCTTTACAGAACGAAAATGTTCCAGGTCAAGGAAAATGTCATTTATAGTTGACTGACCTCCCCCTACAACATATATATATATCTTTCCTGACAGCATATATTCTATATATTTTCTCTTAACTTTCTCTGTAGATCACATAAGTAATTTTAGTAACAGCTACATATTTTCGCTCTAAAGGAATTTCCCGAAAAATTACCCTCAGCCCTGAAGGTCTTACATATTCAATTTTCAGTCCCATTAACAACTTGCTTACTTATTGAAAGTGAACATAGTTTTTGTCCTTCCTGTAAAACAATGTCAATTTCTATGAAACGTAAGTAAGCATATTCAAAATTTAGAAAATAAATATACGTTTCCTTAGTTCCTCTTTAGATTTGATTATCTCCTTACAATCTCACAGATTAGATTGAGAAAGAGGTTACGGACGCTACTTTGTCCATGATCTGAGTCAAAGTTGCCAAAACCCCTTAAATAAATTTCAATTTCACTTTGTGCGAACGTAATACTTTCCAACAGATATAGGCCTCTATAATTAATTCTAATTTCGCTTTCGAGTGGATCAGACCGTCGTATATTCATTGTAGGCCATTCTGGATAAATTACACTCATAAATTCTGGGTCACATTTGGGCACTTTTTGGACGTCATACTGTCTCCAGAATATGTCCTCGTTCTTTTGACATTAATATTTTGACATTTCAAAACTTTTAGGAATAGCTAAACGCTTTGTTATAGCCGTTGGTGAAGGAATAAAGAAGGTAGTGGTCTGGGTCTTTTTACTAGGTATCATCCTGATCCTACCATTCGTTTGCTGAGACTGAGGATATCATTTGCAGTATCTGTCAGGATGTCCGACGGAAGCGTAACTGAAACCCATATACTACCTTCCCATTGCTTGTCGGAAGTCAGCAATGGTAACCAGTTTGGAGCGGCAGTAGGTAGATATGCGGGTTTGAAACCCGTGTTCGATCATCTTGACTGAGGTTTTCAGGGATTCCCACAGTTTCACCAGGCGAATGCCGGGATGGGTTATCCTTATAAGTAAGACTTTCGATGACATTTTTTCCATACTACTGTAGCCTACTCGGCCTGAGCCAAAGATGCCAGACGGCCATAAATAAATTTAATTTGATGAAAATAGTGTGCGTCGATAATGTATCAACATTTTTGTAGGCCGTGTATAACATTGGCCTATACAGTATAACTGCATTTAGTTGTTAATGAATAAATTAGAAGAAAAAAGGAAAGCTGATTGATCCATTAAGACAGTGAATTTGAATTTTTTATTTGTGGTCTTTAGGCACCTAAAGCTCAGGCCGGAATAGGGGAGGGGAAATGATTCGGGAAGGTGCCGGCCAGGGCCTATGTTAAAGGTGCCATCCCGGCATTTGCCTGGTGTGACTGAGGAAAACCCTGGAAAAATCTTAGTCTGGATTGTCGGCCACTATGGTTGAACCCACGATCTCCCGAATGTTAAGCCAACGGTCTACCACTGAGCCATAGCCGCAGAGCATTGCAGAGCTTTTTCGGGGCGAGGGAAGAATGCGGTTAAAAGAGCCTTCGTTTAAAATATCATCCCGGTATTAGCCTGGTGAACTGACGAAAATCTCAGGGAGGACAGAATTCAAATCTGTGTGCCTTCCAAAATTCGCGATCTTAACCACAAGACCACTAAAGTTAAGTTTGTGTCACACATTTATATCGGTAATTGAAAAATAATAATAATAATAAAAAAATACTATTCAACAATTTCTGCTACTTTGGTGATCTAGCTTTTCAGTATGCTGTCCTCATATCATATACCATGCACAGTACAAGGATACTGACGAAAGATCTAGAAAAGGAATCACGTAACGGTGAATGAATCCGTTGAACACTGAGTCAGCAAGGATGTGGAAACACACGCACATACATACATTCGTGTACATCATATACATGCATAATACGGCAGCGGGGGAAAAAATTATGCTGAAGTATTGCAACATAAGACTGTATAAACGCCTCACAACGTGCTTGTCAGACAATATTTGTAAAGGAAGTTAATTTATCGTATGTACTCTCGCACTTTCTTTATTAAAAAAAAAAGTCGTGTAGGGGATAATTTAAGTTATGTGAGAAGTTCAGCGACTTTGCCGACGCATGCAAAAGTGAGCTCTGGCTCAAAGTAAAATCGAAACGCAGGATGTTGAAAACTCATCCTGAGCTACAGAAACATGGAATACTTTACTTCAGTGAATTGTCTGTTGTTGCCTTGTCTCTGTCTACAGTTAGGGCCATGACACAAGGCCAGTGAAAAATTATTAAGACCCAAACTTGGCTAATGTAGCAAATAAGGGTTATTTTTTTATCTGACACTCACTTCCAACTAAACCGAACTCTCATCGTCCAGTCAGTAACGTCGTGGACTTGCGGATTGGCATTGGGGAAGGGTTGAAGCCTCGTTGGGGACATATTGACTGAAGTTCTCAGATTTTCCTCTCAGTTTTACCAACCCCAGTAGCACACAAATGTTGAAAATACGTGCATTAATCGTTAGTACCGAAACGTAATTTTAACATTGTAGATGTACCAAAATGTCCTCCTGTTCAACGGTTTATTCGACGTTGAATAATGGTTGAGAAGAAAATCAAGAAGTGGATGATTAAGAAACGAGTTCAGTTGGCTAAAACAGAGCGCGGCTGCTGTCTATTGATATACACATTTAGTCCGTTGCTTTCATCATGATATACAGTATTAATTTTCCAACAGTAAATTATCCAACCGTCTGTTGTGGCATTCGAAGCTGGAACGTTGCGCACTCTTCGTTGGTAGCTCGACACGTTAACCCTTATCCACGAGCCACCTTGAGAGTCGCTACTCTTTTACGGTAGCTATAGTAAAAGGCAGTCTTGAAAGCAGCTGCCACAAATCCAAACGTGTCGTTCCACCATCAAGTAAGAATAAGAATAAAAAGTGGTTTCCTTCTTTAACACTTTGACCATCTATGCACTATTAAGCACCTTCAATATAGGCCCAGACCGACACCTTCCCACTTCCTTTCCCCTCCCCTATCCCGGGCTGAACCTTAGATACCTAAATCCATAAATAAAATTCAAGAAAGGGAACTGTGATGGGGCTCAGGTAGATTTGCGGGGGCTTCAGCAGCACTCGTGTAGCGTCTTCCGTGCATGCAGGCTTTCTGTAAGTGTCCCTACTTTTCACTTTTTCAAGTTGGCAACCCTACGAACAAAACGTATAAA
>JAGDQP010024058.1:0-28414 GCA_022664845.1 Lepisma saccharinum | reverse complement strand
AGATACGGGCTGCATCTGTAAGCGAAAATCGACTGGCCGTCCTTCAGCTGAGGAAGAGACAGTGGAACGTGTTCGCGCCAGTTTTGTGCGGAGTCCACAGAAGTCTACCTACCGGGCAGCGAGGGAACTTGAAATGTCACAGAAAACTGTATGGCGAATTCTGCGGAAACGTTTACAAATGAAATCCTATCGCTTGCAACTGCTACAAGCCTTAAGAGACACTGATTATGCTGCTCGAGCGTCTTTCTGTGCTGATTTTCTCACGTTAATGGAAGAGGATGGGTTCGCCGAAAGGTTACGTTACAGTGATGAAGCGGTGTTTCACCTTTCTGGGAATGTGAATAGACACAACGTAAGGATCTGGGGAACTGATAATCCCCACGCAGTTGTGGAACACCAACGCGATTCACCCAAGGTGAATGTGTTTTGTGACATTTCCCCTGAAAAGATTTATGGGCCCTTTTTCTTCCTTGAACCTACTGTGACAGGACATGTTTTTCTTGATATGCTGCAACAATGGCTCCTTCCACAGCTCGAAGAGGATAGTGCAGATTTCATTCTTCAATTGGATGGTGCCCCAATTACCATGGCAGCGTTCGGGATCATCTCAATGAGGCATTGCCACAGCGCTGGATAGGCCGTTCATCTCAGGAGGATCGAGTTCTCATTCGTTGGCCACCTCGTTCCCCCGATCTGACCCCGTGTGATTTCTTTTTGTGGGTTTTCATAAAGGATCGTGTTTACGTACCACCACTTCCAACAACATTGGGTGACCTTCGCGCCCGCATCACAGCAGCCATTGCAGAGATTGACCGTGACACACTACACAAGGTTTGGCAGGAGATAGACTATCGGCTTGATGTGTGTCGTGTTACGCGAGGTGCTCACATAGAGCACTTGTGATGTGACTGAAAAAACTTTGAGAGTTACCCTTCTTACCACATGTATTACATTCAGATATGTTCATTATATTTCACAAAATAAATTTATGAAATCGGGTACATCATTTTGACTTACCCTGTATATATATATTAACACGCTAGCGGCCATAATTTTGAAGATATTTGAACCAAATTTTTATATGTTGTTTCTAGGCTTAATAGCTCGGTTAAGTTCGTTAATGAGCAAAATCGGTCGCCATCTTGGATCCAAAATGGCCGCCGAACCCATTGTCGTATAGAATACACAGCCTAAACCGCTGGGGCTATTGAAAACAAATTTGGCATAAAGGTACAACATCACTTTTTGATTATGAAAATGTTACCTAATGAGTTCAAAGACGCCAACTTGGATCCAAAATGGCGGACCTAAAAATCCATTTTCCACACCGTTTGAGCTAGAGATACGAAATTTGGCATAAAGGTGCATTATGACGAGTAGCTTAGGGAAATATCACAACATTTGGGAAAAGTTGCCATCTTGGATCCAAAATGACCGCCCAAAATCCCATTTTGTACACCGTTTGAGCTGGATAAATGAAATTTTACTTGAAGTTGTACTATCACAAGTAGGTCACGACAAAATAAGAAAACTTTCAAAAAGTCGTCAACTTGGATCCAAAATGGCCGCCCCAAAAACCCAATTTCCAAATCATTGAAGGTAGAGAAACGGAACTTTCAATGAAGGTGTATGACCAAGAGTAGGTTACAATAAATGGGGCAAATCTTCCCTTTGGGGGCGCAGCCAACCGTGGGAGGGTGAAGATGTACTCCGTGGTGGTGTAGTGCTGCAGGGAGATTTTGGTTAAGATAAAGGAGGCGCATCCTCTCAAAAGCACTGAAGTTGGGGGGCGAGCCCCGGCTCCCAGCGAAACTTCGAAATCTACCTCAGCCTGTAGGCCTACCGAAAGGGATTTTTTTGTTTCTTTTTGTTGTGGCGGTGAAGACAAATAAAGAGTCCATTGTTGTCCGCTCTCTGATGACGCAATTATTAGTTACAGCTAGTACAACTGAACGAAGAAAAGGCAATATTCTTTTCACGTTCGAATGTATATTTAGTATATAAATAAATTGTATATTTGTATTGAATGCGATGTTTTAAAATGTTTAAAAATACATGTTCACAAAAACATTCTGTAGGAACACTATTGTTCACTCATAATTTAATTCTTTTTTTAAAATACACTGTTATAACACGACGGCATGCTAAAAATATTAAATGTAGAATGGCAATTTATATCATTGAAAAGCTTATCTAATTCTCTTGCCTCAGATTGCTATTACATAGCTACGTTAACGACGCTCTAAAACAATACCTAAATCTAAAAAAAGTTACTTTTAACTATCGAAAATGCTTTTTTAGTTAACTCAACAAACAGTACAACAAAACCACAAAGCTTCTGCCTGGGAAACTTGACACACAACATATTGTAAGGCGTAGCCGTTACATATAGCATAAGGATTTAAAAATATAAGACTGTTCCAAGGTACATTATGCTCAAGGTAGAACAGTCTCCCCTAATGTTAACATTATTGTATGATGATTGCCAGATTTATTATTTTTCTTTTGTGGTCATGTAAGGCTGTGCATGTAAAATAAAAGTCTAGAATGTATTCTGAAAATTCCATGTCTGTGAGATTACGTAGGGGTCCAGAAAGTATCAGGTACAGACCAACATTCTTCGGAAGAGGTTTTTTCTTTACAAAATAAGTGTTAGAAGGTCAAACAAGTCCGAAGAAAGAAAGAGTGTAAAACAAGAAAGAAAGGTAGCCTTTAAGCTGTAAAACAACGTAATGAAGAAATCTGCGAGCGCAGTTTTTTCTTTTCTATCTCGTCTCTGTCATGTTCGTTTGCAATATTAAATTTGAAACGGTGACAGGAAACCAAGCTGAGGATAGTATTTAGAAGCAATAAACCTATTTACTGTGCATCTATGGGTAAAGAATCGATGAAAAGAAGCATTATTGAGCTCAGGAATATCATGTTGTACTGTACATAGCGACAACATGGATTGTCATGAACGATTACTGAACTATTGAAAATTTTCGAAATGTAAAATTGACGGATGGACAACATAGAAGTGAAAAGAGTCAGAAGAAGTAAGTTATATGTAATTCATAGATTATATTCATCATCATTACTAGTGGTCTGTTGAAAGCAGTAGGTTCTTCAAGGCAAGCTAAGCCCTCTCTGTTCATACCAATATTGCACTTTCTTTTTATCTCAACATATGATTTACCTTCCTTAATACTGTCAGAAAGTTTCATTTGTGTTTTTCCTCTCTTTTTGCTGAAATGCATCTTCAATTGCATGCATCAGTATACCCAATGTCCTAATCAGTTTATTTTTCTCTTCTTTCTTGTCTCCAGTACGTTTTACCGTTCTTCTTCATATCCATATTTCACCTCCAATTTTCTTTCTTTCCTTTTTCGTAGAGCCCATGTTTCTGCTTCATACAACATAATACTCCGTACAACATAATGATCCATACAACATAATACTCCATACAACATAATGCTCCAGATAACATAATACTCCGTACAACATAATATTCCATACAACATAACAGTTTTAAATACTTACTACAAGTCTCTGCTTCTGTGGTCAAATTCTATGATTGGTTGATTGAATTATCATTAACGTGTTAAACAAATTAGTGAGATTCTAAGACTTGACCATCCGAATCACTCCGTTCAAGAGACCCTACCGGGAATTGAACCTGTGATCACGCGCATAGCAAGCGAGCACACTCACCTCTATCCAGAGATCTTTCCAATTCAATTAAGAAAAACTTAAGAAAGGCTATAAAATAACCCTGAATATGAAATTGGAGTAATTAAATAGTTGCTTGTTAAAGACATTTTCTACTTTTTCGTGCAGTTAGAATAAAATAAACAGGACAGCTAAAAACTGTATCTTGGACTGGTCGATTATAGGTTTCATTCCAGAATGGAAGTTAAGGATATGGGAAGGGGAATAAAAGGCTACAAGAAAATGGAAGGGGAGAGAGAGAGGACAAAGTTTCTATGCCAACTGAAACTTGGGAAGAGTTCGTCTTCTCTCGAGAGATAAGGAAAAGCAAGCGATGATCCTCTGGTCTTCTCCTTCCAAATATTTGCTTTGTGAGCAGTTGCAAGACACTCAGATAGTTAAACATAGGAGAGAGAGAGATACTCCTCGCGAGGTGATCCCATGACAAAAGGAGGAAAAGGGACAAAAACGAAAAAATAAAAGAAGAGAAAAATTATTATATTGAGCTTTCATTATCTGTAAAAGTTGGATTGTATTGAACAAGTTGAAACATATTTATTTAATTGTTTTACTTTCAGCATTGTTTCAACGGTTTATTTTTAGGTTAATTGCTTGTAAATTTATATTCTTCTATTTAAATTTCCAGGCAGTGCATTACACGCCATTTGACCTTTACTTTTAATCAGAACAAAATATTGTATAGAACATTGTTTCCCCTTTTGCATTAGACTATTATAAAATTAAACAACAAAAAAAAAAATGTATTGGGAAAAATTATCATGTATGAGTTTTCAAAACTAATTTCGTATACTTGATGGATTTATGAAGGCGATGCACGATAAAGAATATGTAATTGTTGGTTTTACTGTTGTGAACGAGTCTTTCTTCTGAACAAGTGTTTCGAACAGCAAGTCTCCATGTTCTTCTTTATAGTATTATAGATCTAGATACCCTGAAAAAGACAGTATTTTGATGTTCGAAATGTTGGTCCAGATGAGAAACTACTTAAGAGGAAAACCTGAATCACTTCTCGTTCTTCATAAAAGACAGGAGAACTTTTATTATTATTATTTACGTCTGTCATTACTTTCATTACTAATATGGCTATAGTTTCGCTAAAGCAAGCTCTGTTGCTATAGCCTTAACTTTACATTTTGGAGGTTCTGAGTTCGATACCAGCGACCAATCATCCTGATTGAAGTTTTCTAGTGTGTTTCTTTCAGTCACTATTAAGCTTTGTTGCGCTGTCATAGTTGTTTGAAAGTCCATCATGACTTTTAGGATTTGATATACTTCCCACACAACAAATTATTGTTTTTTTTAAATATTGTTAAAAATAATTCTTATGTGTGTCGAAGATTAATATCTGAAATATTTTAAGCTATATTTACAAAATATACTATCAAAGTATTTGAAATTATGCTTGAAACGTTTTTGGTACATGCGTGTGCTTAGAAATGTAGTGTATATAGCTCAGGAAATATTTTCAGAAATGTTTACAAAATGCATCTTTATTGCTATAGGAAATATATTATTTAACATTATCTTAAAAAATGTTTTCATCTGCCGTGGGTTGAAAATGCCTGTCCTACTTTTTGATTACTATAATATTTGCTGTAGATTAATTCCTCTGATTGAAATAGTGTACATCTTTTATTATCAAATGTTATTTCTAATTATTTCATTGATTACCATCAATGTTTATTAATTACAGTTATGTATTTCCTTATTCTTCCAGTCAGTGATTCCTCCAGACCCCACTGTGCTGGGTGTTTACCCCGCAAAGTCTCGACAACACCCCGTCAACTTTAAAATCTTTCCTGTAAAAAAGTCGATAGAAACCGTACAAAACGTCACTTACACCCTCCCAATTTTCACTTTACACTCCCGAAACTGAAAATCCTGGCGGAAAGCCTACTCCCAGTAGTACACACATATTATTTTTTCTGAATATACATACGTATAGCTCTTACGCTCAATACAACGCTCTTTAAATAGACATACCTATCTCTCTTTCGCTCTCTCTTTCCCTCTTACACACATATACTCAAAAGCCTCACGATTCCAATCATTAACACCCACCCACATAGAGACTAACTCATATGAAAAGATTATATACTTTCCTGTGTGTGTGTATTTTATATATATATCACACACACACATTCATGCACTACTTGGCAACATTGAAATTGGTTTTTCGACCTTTTCCCTTTACTAAGGGGTGAAAGCACATCTGACATTTAACGGAATTGTGAATTAGAAACTTGGAAAAAAGAAGCAAATGAAAAAAGAAAAAACACTCACTTATTCATATACAATACAAAATAAACTACATACGTTTCCTGTATGTAGTCACCCCACAAGAATTTGTGATGTAGGTGGTTTGACAAGCAGAGGTAGAGAACTGTTCAAGTTTCCTCACATGTAACGCAATTACCTGGTTTACTGTTGTCTCTTTCTCATTATTTCCTTCTGTAGTAATAGTTCATAAATGTTCTGACTCACCTCCATAATCACACGCTTGATTACATTTCAGTGTAGACGTTGTAAAAACTAAATGACTTAAATATGAAACAGTTTACATTTCCCTATGCATATACTCTGTGAAGTAGAGTCAATACGCACCTGAAATCTCTATGTGTAATTTGTATACATCATGTCTACCAGTTATAATACGTCGACGAGATTTTGCTAGGCGTATATAAACACAGCGGACAAATAATTATACCTTACTCTATGTTCTTTGTAATTTCTCTATGCTCTATGCATGAAAAGTGGGATTTTACAAGAAAACAAAATCCCACAGTTCAAAAATTTCTCTTCGACTTGACAGTAGACGAAACAGGAGTAGGTAAAATAGGAATTCCTGTTTCGCCTACCATGTTGATAACGTAGGAATTCTGATAAATATTACTAGAAGCCCAGTAGGTGAAACAGAAAGGAATATATTTTTAAATAAATCAAGCAACCATGCTGGACTTTCAGATGGACTGACCCCAAGAGGAGGGATACAAATATAGAGTCACTTTGGAATCAGTATGTCCACTTCAGTTACTTTTGAGGAAGGAAAAAAAACAGTTTTAAAGTTTGAAGTTCCATTTTAAGTCAGTGAAAATTCATTACATTTCTAGCCGCTGGAGACCGTTTTGAAACATAGTACTTTTGGGATTGATAGTCTTCAGTACACAGTGTTTGACTGTAACGTTAACTCCGTTTTGCCTAAATTCAGAGATAGTACCTACTGGCTCCAAGCTGACGACATCCAGCTAGAAGAATCACTACCAACAAATCCCAGAAAAGAAGCACGAAATAGTATTTGGCAAGTGGACCATGTCGTGCTATAAAATTAGGCAATACAATATTATTACATTAATAACTACAACAGAATAATAAAAAAAACACTAACAAATACAGCTAAATGACATGGCACGTGTTTGGTAAAAACACACAATATTTTGCTAAGAAATTAAGCAAAAACAAATTAAAATGATTATTAGTATGAGCGATAATTTAATTCTATCTACACTATTCTTTAGGCCCATCTGTAGTTCCGATAACGAATTAATGTTTACGACTAGCTTAAATTATTTATTTTGATTTTATTTATTTAAAATACATATTCCAAATACAGCATGTAGTAGCCATTTTACACTAGGAAATAACATAGAAGAATAACAAAAACGAAATAAATAAATCTAAAAAATAATTATGAACGACAAACAATGATAATTATGTTAAATGAATTCAGATCAATTATTAAATGATTAATCACAGTTTATATATGCGTGTAGGTTTTAGATAATTCAATTTCAAAATAATTGGTAATGTAACAACTAAGAAAGTCTCAATAAATCCCCAAGAAGATAATGTGTAAAAGGCTCGAACCCATGTCCATCCCTAGGGCCGATCCAATTTAAATTGGCTTATTTATGGGCTAAATATGTATGTTTTTGCTTAGACCCATCACATCTGGGAAATGTTATTCGGTGATCACTGTTCTGAGGAGAGGAATAGGGACAGTAGCGGCCAGGACCTTTCTTTAAGCATGTAACCAATCGTCAGTGGAAACTGAGGAAATCGCTGATAAACCTTAGGCAGGATACTTGGCATTAAAGCCCAAACCCATGTGCCTTCTCCTTGCCGAGACGAACCTTAATCCCTGAACAATGGGGTCTTTGTTTAAATGCAATTGGAAAGAAACTGCGAAAATAAAATTTCCACCTAACATTTAAAGAAAACAAATTAAATATAAAATAATTATCTATATATTCATATTATTAACACATTTTCATAATTTTAAATGTGATATTTTACCCAAAAAGAGGAAGAAATAAAGTTACATTCATTTTGAAAAGTTACACCACTTTTTTCTTGTATATAAGTGATTATTTTTGCATTTAAACCACGTAAAAAGGGGCAGTATGTTATGCACGTATATCTCCATGTGCGTTCGCATAGCAGAATTTCTCTCTAAATCTGCAGTAAAGAGCTAACAGCATTAGCATTGGTAGGGGATAAGCCTCGTCTGCATAACCGCAAACATAAATAATTACACACCTGTATGTCTATATAATGTATGACAGTGCCTCAGCATATTCTGTTACCATGTATCTCTCTCCCTTCTCGCCTTTTTTTTTGTACTTTGTGTCTTTACCAGTAGATGGGGTTAGTGGAAAGTCACGTACATTAGCGGTTTCTCCAGTCAGATATTCATAGTATTAATTAAAAGATAGAATTAGCAAAGAAAAAAAGAGTAAAAGAATTCACAGCGAAAATAATAACTCAGTCAAATTAAAACATGCTGTTAATTTCTGTGTTAGCAGATTAGTCGCTTAGCATGAAAACTTCATTATGCAGATAAATACATTTGGAACTGTTATTTGAATATTTGAATTCTGTGATACTATGTAAGAATCTGATATCAGGAGTGTACTGGCACCGCAACGCGCTGGAACGCTGTTAAGGTAAATGTGAAGCTTTTCAAATTTAATTGATAAAGTATTCCATATTTTTGTCAATACTAACAATTTTGTTTTATGCTTATTCCTCACTTCACTGTTATTGGCGTGGCGTATGGTACAAACGTTCCGGTACTGGAAACTTTACGAGTACACCCCTGTCTGATATGTCACATAACGGTGATTAGGAGAAGAACCAGTTGCGGATCTATAGTTCTTAGCACAGGAGGAACACAAGAAAAATCTTTTCGACTCTTAAACCAGGGGTGCACTCGTAAATTTTCGAGTGTTGGAACGTTTCAATTTTTAACATACGTTATACCAATAACCCTGAAGTGAGGAATAGGCATAAAACAAAATTGTTAATATTGACAAAAATATGGAATACTTTATCAATTAAATTTGAAAAGATTAACATTTAGAAACTGCATAAGAAACATTTAATAAATGAAATGTCACAGTACAAAATGTTTCATATTTGTTTTCTAGTTTTATTAAACGGAAAATGTTGATTGTAAACGGAGCTTAATTAATTAAGAATTGGTTTGTACTAGTGTGTAGGGAAAATTTACTGGAAGTTAGAGGTGTAGCGGTTTTGCCTCCCGAAACATTACATAAGTTTTTTTCTCTTTAAAAATGTAGTTCCTAGGCGACATGAACCTTAATATCGCTACTCACACCTTGATTATATTACTTACTCGAAATATGGTACCAGGACCAGATTTTTCACTAGGCCCGGGCTAAGGTGCGCAACTTTCAAAGGAGCTCACTTTTCAAAGGAAAGTTAGAAATCGCTATTTAAAATATTTAGTAAGACGAAAAAATATTTAGTAAAACATTAAAGATTATGTAGATGGTGCGCCAAACACCATCACCTTTGATCCAGATAACCCCTGCTACATAACTGACTTCAGGTAATTTAAAGTTAGGTTAATTTACAGTAAAAAAGCTTTAACTCTTATATTAGGAATATTAAGTACTATTTTTACCTTTGTACATACTAATAATCATTTTTCATCAATGCTACGTATACGGCGTGACAGTAATCTATAGCTATCCTTGGCAATAAGCAACAGGTACTTCGTGTTGAAATATTCTATATGCATGAAGTCGTAATTTACACTAGATTTTTGTGTGTGAGGAAAACTACACTGTCTTTCTCTAACTTGTCTTTTCGGGTCCTCATTCAACAATGGATAGGTACTGCGTGCGTTCGAATCCTGCTGCCGACCGTCTTTATTGAGGTATTCCACAGTTTCCTTCAGTTTTACTACAAGATCGTCAGGATTGTACCTTAACTAAGACACCGGCCGCTACCCTCACATATCCTATCGGGATCTGATCCAAAGATGACTAAAGACCTTAAAATTTTCAAAAAATATTCTAACCTGTCTTTCATGATAGTAGAAACAACTCTTAATATTCTCCCTAACTTGATCTTATATCTTCATGACTCGTCCGGAGGAAGAAGTATTGACTTCAGAATTGAAGCCAGGGCCACCTGCTATAGTGGGTTTGAACTAGAGTTGATCGCGTATAAAACAAATGCCCCGAACCTGACTTTTCTAATCTACTTTAACCAATGGTTAGTGAACTTAAAAAAAAATTGACAGTGCGCATATGTATAAAGAAAGTTATTTTTCTGAAAAGAATAAATAAAACATCGCCCAAGGAAACTGAACCCGGGTCATCCGATTTGCTGTCCGATACGGTAGCTGCAACGCTAAAACGCCAAGTTGCAAATGGTTTATTGTAGAAACATATTTTATTATTATTAATATCACTGAAGCGTGTTTTGTAAATCACCACATTAGCAGAGTTTAATAATTATTATCTCCTTTTATTGCTATTATTAAACGGTAAGAGCACAGAAGAGATAATATGAAGCTGAGGCGGGAAAAAGAGAAAAGTACATTATACGTTTCTGTATTCTTCTAGCCACATTCACCAAGTAATATAATTGTAGTCTTTCCGGTTTCCTGGAGAAAGGCATAAAGTGTAATGTATGTCCCGTGTATGTATTACCAAGCGTTTCCTGTGAGTTTGTTACACACTTAGAATTTCTGAACTAGAGACCTCTGCTGAGAACCAAGGAAATGAACCACAGATTTCGAGACAAGGCCAATAAAAATAAAAAAGGTAACACCGTAGTTTTTTTTCTCTCTCTCTCTTTGCGTGTTAGAGAGAGAGAGAGAGAGAGAGAGAAAGAGAGAGTTACGCTGGATATATCTAGAAACAACAAGAGGAAGAGGAAGAATGTTAGAAGGATGAGCCGTGGCCTTATTCAAGGTACAATCCCAGCATTTACCCTGATATGATAGCTAGAAACCAGCGATGAACTCTGTCTGGGTGATCAGCACCAGGAATCTAGCCTGGGGCCTCCCAATATAAAGGTGAATACTGGTACAGAGTTTTCTACCTTGTCATATATGAGGATTATCAACAAAGTATAACCCAATTAGCTAAAAAAAATATTAAAAATTGCATACAAGCGATTCTTTGCTTTACATTTTTGGACATATTATGTGTGACTCAAGCCCCATTCTCAGTTGCTCGACTCAGACAATAAGAAGATGGAGGGTAATTCTCTGCTCTCAATTCAAAATTAAATAATGACTTGTTAATGCGACTTAAGTCCTTTTACCGTAGTCTTCAAAATAATCTATTTACTTCGTGGTTTATTAGCGCAAGATTAATCACGTCAATTTTTAATATTTGCACTGATAAAACTTAAGATATACTGTGTACAAAATATAACACAAAAAAATCAATTTGTGTGCATTTTATGGTCTTTCAAATTCATGGATTATTGGATTACTCACATTGGATGGTTCTTTCACGTACATTCACAAAGCATGTATATTTTAAGTTAAAGCCATTATTCTTAACTTTAAGCGTGCAATTTTTATTGAACGAGGGAGTCAATTATTTAGGACTAACTCATTTTGACTGAGTGTCAAATTTAGCCTAGTAATCGCACATCATGCGCAGATGACTTTACGCTACAGAATCGAAAATCAAGTATTGATTGTACTCTGTAAAAAAAAGTGTATTAGCTGCGGTAACCTTATTTCATAGTTAACACATATGACGCCTAAATTCTCTGAACTAGCGGTAACCACACATACTAAATTTGGCGTAAGTGATCACTCCTAATGAGTAGATAGTTTTAGGCTATAGAAACAGGAAATTATATTCGTAAATGTAGGTCCACATTCATCGTCAAAACTTCGCACCCTGCCTTAAATTTTTTTCTTCAAATAAATTTGGAATAGATTAACCGATTTTAGTATGGTTTCCTGTAAGGTAAAGAGAATGTGATTTTCAGTAAGTTACAAGAAAATGGACTAAAATCGATCTATCTATTCCAAAGTTATTTGAAGATGAAGTGTTTGCAACTAGGTACAAATTTTGACACTGATTGTACCTGTATAATATGACAAGATGTTATTGTTAACTGGAAGAGTAAAAAAATGCAATATTTCAAGAAACTTTTCACAGCTAAACTTACGATTTGTAACTTGTTAACGTTTCGTTTTCTGTCCTTTTTTCAGGTGAGTGCTGTTGGCTACCTTGATACAGCAAGTATCATTAATTGCTTTTGGGTTTCTTACACCTGTATTGTAAGTATAACACTTTTGGAATTTACACGACATTTGATAGCTTCAATTCATTTACTTGTGTATTAATGAAATGAGTAAGTTGTTATTTTACGAAAGTTAGAGAGTTAAAAAACAAAAACAATATGAATCTTTTTAGGTCATCAAGTTGGCAACACTTCTCAGACACAGAGGGATTCTGCTAGGATTTTCAGTTTCGGGAGGGGGTGTAAAGTTAAAGTTGGGAGAGTGTAAGTCAAGTTTAGCACGGTGTTCGTTGATTTTTAACCGTAAAAAATGAGCTGGGGATGCACTCGAGAATTTGGGGGTGACACCCTTACAGGGAAGGGGAACTGGCAGTTTTTGTGTGTTCTTTAATGAAATCTGCAAGGAACTTCTTAACGTCCCCTCCAGAAGCCAAGACACACAAGTTACATTGACTTGTATTATAATATATAGCCCCATGGTCACTCATTGACTCACTGATCATCAATATTCCCAGGACAAACTACTGGAGTTAGAAACACCATATTTGATCTAGAGTAGCCAAAGGGAGAAAAACACAATATTTTTGTAGAAGTCGCCATCTTGGATCCGAAATGGCCGCCAAACCCATTGTTGTATAGAATACCCAGCCTAAACACTTGGGATACTAGAACGAAATTTGGTATGAAGGTACATCATCACTAGTAGGTTACGAAAATATTACCAAATGCCTCCAAAGTCGCCATCTTGAATCCAAAATGGCGGAAACTAAAACTCCATTTTCCACACTGTTTCAGCTGGAGATAAGAAATTTGGCATAAAGGTGTTTTATCACTAGTAGTCTAGGAAAATATTGAAAAATGTTGTAAAAGTCGCCATCTTGGATCCAAAATGGCCGCCAAACCCATTGTTATTTAGAATACACAGTCTAAACGACTGGGGCTATTGAAATGAAATTTGGGATAAAGGTACACTATCACTAGTAGGTTACGAAAATATTACAGAATGTATCTAAAGACGCCATCTTGGATCCAAAATGGCGGACACAACAATTCATTTTCCACACAGTTTGGGTTAAGATACGAAATTTGGCACAAAACAGTATCATCACAAGTAGTTTAGGACAATATTACAATTATTGAGAAAAGTCGCCATCTTGGATTCAAAATGGCAGCCTAAAACTCATTTTCCACACGGTTCGAGCTAGAGAAAGGACATTTTACATGAAGGTGTACCGTCACGAGTAGGTCACGACAATATAAGAAAACGTTAAGAGAAGTCTCCATCTTTAAACCAAAATGGCAACTCCAAAACCCACTTCTCAAACCACTGAAGCTAGAGAAACAAATTTTTCTATGAAGGTGTACCATCATGAGTAGGTTACAATAAATGGGGCAAACTTCCTCTATTGGGGCGCATCTCCACCCGAGGGTTGGGGCAGATCGGCACAGAGGGAAACAGTATCCCGGAGAGTCTGGTTACAATATAGAGGGCGGAGACTCCCCAAAACCCCCAAGTTGGGAGCGTAGCAGAGCAAGTACACCAAATTTGGTATGAAGGTGTATGATCAAGAGTAGGTAAAGTGAAAAATCCAACATTTTGAAAAACTCGCCATCTTGGATCCAAAATGGCCGCCAAACCCATTGTTGTATAGAATACGAAACCTAAACCGCTGAAGCTATCGAAACGAAATTTGGTATGAAGGTACATCACTAGTATGTTACGAAAATGTTTTCAATTTTTCAAAAAGTCGCCATCTTGGATTCAAAATCCATTTTCCACACCGCTTGAGCTAGAGATACGAAATTTGGTATGAAGATATATGATCTATGGTAGTTTACGAAAATATTGCAAACTGTAGAAAAAGTCGCCATCTTGGATCCAAAATGGCCACCAAACCCATTGATTGTTGCACAGCCTAAACCGCTGGAGCTAGAAACACAAAATTCGGCATAATGGTAAAATGTTACTAGAAGGTTAAGAAAATATTACAAGATGTATACAAAGACGCCATATTGGACCCCAAATGGCGGACAACAAAATCCGTTTTCTACACCGTTTGAGCTAGAGATACGAAATTTGGCATAAAGGTGTATTATCACAACTAGTTTAGAAAAATATTACAACATTTTGAAATAATTGCCATCTTAGATTCAAAATAGCCGTCCAAAAAACTTTTCTACACCGTTTGTGCTAGAGAAATGAAATTTTATATGAAGGTGTACCATCACAAGTAGGTCACGACAATAGAAGAAAACGTTAAAAAGTCGCCATCTTTAATCCAAAATGGCCTCCTGGAAAGCGATTTTTAAAACTACTTAAGCTAGAGAAACGTAATTTTGATAAGATAGTGTACGTGCAAGAGTAGGTTACAAAAAATGGCGCAAATCTCCCCTATGGACGCGCAGCTCCCCCGGTGGGGGTATATTTGTAGCATGAAGCACAGTTCGCGTGAGAATATATGCTTACGATAAAGGGGGGTGGAGCCCCCCAAGACGCCGAATTTGGGAGCGCAGGTGCCACGGGGGCCTGGGGGTAGCGTCCCCAGAGAAGCAAAGCTAGTTTATATATATATATATAACCCGAAATATGTTGTGACACAAAATTGTCATATTTTTTACATGTACACATTAATGTCCAAAATTTCTTTCTTCAAAATATGACAGTTTTGTGTCACATATATTTCGGGTTATACATAAAAGATTACCTCCCATTGCTTATTATTTGTCAATGTCACTTGTATCTCTAGGTTCTTAGACTCCTAAATTATTCGATCTATTTGCGAATCATTAACTTCACCAAAAAGACTATTCATGTAGCCATCTAGAAAAGCTATCACAGAAACGAAATAAACAAACAAAACCTTTAAACATAGTCAACAACTCATCCTTTATGCAACGTTCTTTTACTTTCTCACACAAACGACAGGATTTTCAGTTCAAAGTGGACTCCGGACTACTATATTTATTGTGTTACAACGGAGAAGCGAAGCGACGACCATTTTGATTATACTGCTATGAAGAACTGAACTCAGACAACGAAGACAGCAATACATAAAATAGAAATATAATATACTCCAATGTAACACACATCAAAAAGGATATAGCAGGCTTCAAAGAAATCCAGTAAGTAAAAGACAACCATATAATACAGAGTTCGCATACCATAACCGTTAACTGTACATTACAACAGATTTTAGCCTAAGAGTAACTCGGAAGGAATCTTCGATTCCACTTGCATAAAGAACGGAAATACAGACGATCATCACATCGTGCAGAAGAAGTGAACGCGGAGGGTAGTTGGTTCCGAGATTGCCTATAACTTTGATTGAAGATTTGTGCGTGAAAGCGTGGCTGTTGATGTGCAACAGTGTTTACATCTCAGGTTAGTTATTTAACCCTAAAAATTGGGCAACTCCCCCACAAGAAAGCTTTTAAGAATCGCAGAACGACATACATCAAAAGAGGTATACGTTTAATAATATTATTGGACATGAAGAATACATGTCTTTTGTTTAAGAAGTGATTACGAAGAGGAAGATACAGCAGAAGCTTTTGTAGAAAGTAGTGAAGAAAAAAGATGTAAGAACTATAAAATAGAATAAGATTTAGAAAAAAAAAAGAAACTTTAAGATATAACTTGTGAAAAATAAAAGTTGAAAACATGCTCTT
The DNA here is from genome assembly GCA_022664845.1 of Lepisma saccharinum. NCBI lineage: Eukaryota > Metazoa > Arthropoda > Insecta > Zygentoma > Lepismatidae > Lepisma > Lepisma saccharinum. The sequence goes on along the minus strand of JAGDQP010024058.1, from coordinate 12,511 downwards.
AAAATAGGCTAGCAGGCTCTAAACATTTCCGAAACCTCTTGAGTGAAGGTAAGCTGAATCTCTTTTGTAAAAGATGGTGATGGTGATGCGGGGAGGGGAGGAGGAGAGGGGACATAAAAATTTAAATCAAGATAGGGTTCCTGAAAAACGGAAAGACATTATTTGGTCCATTTTCACACGTTCTCGTCTTCACACTTGTCTTTCTCTCTTTTCTTTTTCGCGCGCACCGTTCCTCTTTCATCCAGCTTCTATCCCCCTCTTTTATATCCCGTCAAAGAATACGACCTGGAGAATTGGCAACCCTTCATACATTTTCCCTACATCCTATTTTCTTGTCCTCTTCTCTTTGCAGGGGGTTGGTGAGAAGGGATGTAATATTAAAGAGGGTTTGCCGCCAGTAAGGAGAAAAATAGCTCATTTCAATCTCCATGGTTGTCTTCAATCTTTTGTACTATTTTAAACATCTTTATTTGTCTTACTGTCTGCTACAAGAATGAAATTGTAGAAAAGGTTCTTCAAAAAGTAAAATTTAGATGCTATTTTTTTTATTTTTTACCCTTCCTGAAGGATTATGTAGTTATATGATAATTCAGTTTTATCGTAATATGATAATTTTATCATTATTATGATCATTTTATCGTTATATGATAATTTTTCTGTTATATGATTATTTTATCGTTATATGATAATTTTATCGTTACTGGTGGGCCGAGGTGTCTCAACGGTTAGAACGCTCATCTCAGGTGCTTAGGGTCGTGGGTTCAAATCCTGCTCGTGCTATGTGAAGCTAGTGGTCGACAAACGCCGTGCACGTGGGTTTTCTCGGGGTTCTCCCGTTTCCTCCCACTTTCTTCATTCCACCAATCATCCATCCCACCTGAGCCAAAGATGCCTAAAGGCCTTAAAAATTAAATTCAAAGTAGTATTGGTACTATTAACAGTAATACTGCAATAATTGCAACAATTATTACAACTCAAACACAAATAATGCTTCTAATACAACAATACTACTACTTCTATATACCACTAATAGTATTACCAACCTACTACTACTGATACTGCCAGGAAGTATCTGAAGCCAGAAACGTAATAAGGTCGAAAATCATCGTTCTTACTGTGTGACGTCACGAACATCAATGTCAGAAAAGTACCTTCTCTGTTCATATAAAGCAACGGAGAACGTAACATATTTGATTCGCTGTAACAATGACCTATTTATGGCCTTTTGGCATCTCAGGCTAACACTGGGATACGGTGGAGAAGAGGGTATTAGAAGGCCAGGGTTCTTGTTTGTAGGTACTATTCCAACATATTCCTGGTGTAACTGAGGAAAAAACGGGGAAACCTCAGTCAGGATGAACGGCTGCTGGGATCGTTTTCAGGACCTTCTGATTGGTAAGTCAACGCTTTAGCAACTGAGCTACGGCAGCTCGGTCCAGCACATCGTACACTAATTTCTGACATCATATATTTCATTTTGTCCCAAATTTAGCGAGTGAAAATTATGAGTCACTGGAATCTTGATTTTCCACTGTCAGCCTAGTTTCGTCTGATAACACACCATGTTGAACAATTGGGAGTATCTCATAATAAGGGACGAATATTTGTGCGAACATTAGAACACAGGAACGATACTTAGGCCTGCATAATACAGATACATAATTTAAGCTTGCCTTAACGGGAAGCAGAAACAATTAATAAATATTACATTCTGTTCCATATTAATTGAATTTCCTAATTCATCCTTAAATAATAAGATAATTATCAGTCATGTGAATTCATGATTACTGTTTTAAATCATGTAGAGAACAATGCATTAATTTACTACTAATAATTATAAATATTATTATTATTACTACTACACACAGAGCTATTTGCGTAAATTACTCACAAGTGAAAACAATTATCACGTTAATTAACTTGTGAACAAGAGATGGAGACAGAGAGAGGCTGCTTTTAGAATAGAGAAGCTCGATAGTATGTAATATGTGCAATGTGTGCTTGTGTTTGTTTTTTATTTGTGTGTATGTATGTCTTCCGAATATGGTAATATACTATTATTCACCTTTATTCAGAAATGAAAGGAAAGCTCCTCTAATATCTCCTCTGATAAAGTAGTTAAAAAATTAATCTACTTACCAAACATTCGCTAGAAGGGAAACAAATAACTGAAAGAACAACATTTATGAAATAAGTAACAACCTATTGGACACAAAATGGATAAGCCTTCATTAGTTTTAAAAAAGTAGATCGCATTATCATCCCGAAAAACTTAACGAACATTGATTGATAAACAAGGGGGGTTGAAAAGTTTCCGACCTAACAACAAAGGAGCGTATATATGATTCTTTAGATGCAAAAATATGAAATTTCAAGCATGTAGTGTAATTAGTATTTTCTTTTATTGGAAATTAAATGATTGTTGGAGCCGTGAAGTATTGAATTCAATCGGCAGTTGAAGCGGTCGGTGCGTACTACAAAGGGCATTTTGTCTCGTTTTCAAAGGTATTACACACACTTTGTGGGTCGTGTGATGACTGAGGATGAAACCTGGATCCACTATGATCCGTAAAAAAAAAGTAGTCGGTGCAGATGCGTCACAAGGGTTCAACCAGGCACAAAAAGTTTCGGCGACTAAAATTCGCCACCAAAGAGTAACGGTTTTTTGGGATTATCATGACACGATTCTTATTTTATCTCAGGCGAGGTACCACAATGAAAGCCGAATATTACTGCAGTCTCCTAAATAAACCACATACAACAATCAGGGAAACCAATATGGGGAACTAAGAAAGGGAATCATGTTCCTCCAAGACAATGCTCCCTGATACAAAGCTCATGGAACAATGCAGAAATTAGAGCCGTTAGACTACGAAGTGCTTGGTCATCCCTCCTATTCTCCCAACCTATCCCCTAGTGATTATTATCTGTTCCTGAAATTGAAATTAAATTCTAAGGGGAGGCAGTTTCAGGACAGTGATGAAATCGGTGCCGAAGTAGACAGCTGGTTTAAGGATACAACAGATCCTTCTGTTTTCTACCAAGGGTCAAATTTGTTGCAGAATCTTTGTAGGAAGTGCATTGATCTTCGGGGGGGGGGGGGGAGAATGTGTGGAATTACCTGTTATTCTCACTGACCTATCGGTATTCCTTTCTTGATAGGCCGTAAAGTTTTCAACTCCCTCGTTTTTTAAACAATTTGTTAATTTTATTTATTATCTATCGTAGCGATTTTTCTAAGAACGCAGGCCCCCACTTTTTTAAGTCCCTTGATAACAGAGCTGTAGCAAAAGGGACCTTATAATCTTGTACAGTCCATGTCTAAAATTAAATCGCGGGAGATACAAGGTATAGGGAGGTGCTTAAGGTGTTGTTTTTCGCTAGACTATCTTATAGCCGCCGCAGCCGTCTTCATTCATACAGAGGTTGAGTGTTTCCAACCTATTTTATAAAAATCAACTCTTCAAAATACTTCCATTTCATTATACCTATCTGCCACAAAATTACCATAGGCATTATTTCGCACAATAGAAAAATATTTTGGATGTCATCGTCCCTAAGCACCTCACTTATGAGGGTTACCAACCTATTTTCTATATAATACTTTTTTTTTTCAAATTGCTTCCATTACATTAGACGTAGCAGTATCAAACTTGGCTTAAACATTGTTGGACACCATTTAAAAAGTACTGTTTTCCCGTCTATATGCGCTACAGTAGTCAGTGTTAAAACATATATTATAAAAATGAATGTTTGTGTCCCTTAAATGCTATCAAGAGACCGGAGCCTTCGCAATTGTAGAATCGCAGTACTAACTTCTTTCGTGTTAAGCTTAATGAAATCAACGCCTTTCTTTTACGGGACCCGGACAAGTCAAGTGGCATGTTGGTTGCAGATCAGGGTAGGCGCTATTGCGTCTGTAAAAATGTGTTGATTCATTTTCCCCGTCTTTTTCCATGCTTATAATTTTTAAGATACTAAGAGGGACACCGAGGAAATATACTCTACAAAACGCATGCAGATGCAAAGGGGAATTGTTGTTGCAGAAAACATGAAACAAAATCATAGTTACTAACTACAGTGTGACCACAGAGGTATAAAAATATCATGCGTGTCGTTGTTCAAAAGAGGGTACTAACAGACTCTTCGGTGAGGCAGAAATATACAAGTTTTGTTTCATGTGTTGGGGTTAACGCCCCTTTTCACGCTCCCCCACCAGTTTTTCATTTATTGATAATGATGTGAAGATGAAATACAATATTGGAATTTTGGAAAGTAAGCTCATTTGTGCTTATGAAATTCTGGGATATAAAGTTAAAAGAATTTTAAGGAATTCAATTCTGCTATTTGAAAGACCAGCTTACGATATCATAATTCGCTGGTTGTCAAATAACTAAGCTAGAATTAATTTCCTTAAAACTATTTTAAATTTATATCACAGAGTTTCATAAGCACTTTACTTTCCAAAATACTAACATTGTATTTCGTCTTTCTATAATTTTCAGAAAACTAAAAGCTGATTGATTGGGTAGAGTGACAGAAACGTTAACTGTGCCGACTGTCTTCACGGAATATCTAAAGAACAAATAGAACCTTGTCAAAATAGGAGCAAGTGGAGGAATAAGTAAAAAATCACAGACATATAAAAGAGATAATTTGAACAGAAATGTTTTAAGTCTATTGCGTCCAAAATTACATCAAACTTTAATTCCATGTTTCGGTAGAAACAGAATCATGAATTGCACAATGAGAAATCACGGTTCGGCTGAAGTACCAAAACCTTTGGTCACAGCCATTTATGCTTGCCGACGTGGCAAGGGACGCAGAAGTCTTAGAACATAAGACGATAGAACAACTCAAGTGTGCCATCTTTTCTGAAAAGTTGACCTACGCATCGTTTTTCGACGTCAGCAAAATGTTAATGAGTAACGATCATCTATAGATGAGCACAATCTTGACTATACATACAATAAAACTACCGTATACCCTTGCTCCGTCATGACTTGGGGTTCAATTTTCTGGTATTTCTATCTTTCCAAATCTTACTACGCGAAATATCAAGAAGTTATGTCGAACCATTCGTATCAAAACGAAATAATGTAATGTTTTGCAGAAGTTATAACATAATTCTATAGCTTTTCTTTCGGGTGTGGACATTTGTTTTCTACTTATATTAGACGTTCTTATTGTTTCTCTTATTTTATTTTGCTTCTTCTCCTGAATTTTTCTTCCTTAGCTCCCTGGTTTTGCGCTCCATCTAACCTTGTATTTTTTTCTTCAGTTTCTTCCTTCCTTTTTCCAAAACACAAGTGCTGCCATCTTGTGAAAAGATTTTCGTGTGGTGAGAGTTGGAGTGAGTAGGTGGTTGGGGGCTCCCACCATTTCACTCCTTGAGACAAGGTCCATCGAAGTCAAGCAACCAGAAAATAAGATCACTGAAATGGAAGCAAGAATAAATGAACTGGCTACAGTTATCTACGTTCCATGAAAGATTTGGTATTCAAAACATTTCTTCTTCTGTTTAGAAGGACAAAAAAAAATATAAAAGGGGGAAGAAAATAGTCTATCAGCTTTACTTTTTTTTCGTCATGGTTTCTCAAGTAATTTTTTTGTCTTAGAGGACAAGCTGAATTACAAATGATCGTAGGTAGATTGATATTTTCTTGAAATATTCTAGAAAGACATTGTTTCTCATCACTTTAGAGGTTCCGGCCTAATAAAACTGTGTTCATCAGTTTAAGGGGGCCGTTGATAAAAATAATGTTTTGACTAGTCAAAAGTTAAGATATAGATTTTCTTTGTAGCCCCACAGATGTCATTCACTAACAATTTCACTATTGTAAATATAAGAAAACATTTTTTCCTTTTCCGTTTACAGTAAGATCTGAATCCTTTAGTGTATTTTTGATAAAGATGTATGAAGTGATTTGAAAATTTTGGCGTATATATATACAAGCAATATAGCCAGAGTAACAGAAAGCACACGCAAATGTATTTTATTATATCTTGAATTTCTTCTCTTTGTTGGGGTGATGATTTATTGAATATTTGTCTTCCAATTATCCTTAAGGCATTACGACAATATTATTTAAAGGTAAATACTGAGATATTAAAAGAACATTTCGTTATCATCAAAAAGTAACACCAATGTTTAAATGTTAATGTCATTTACACCTTCAAAATAATGAAATTTGATCATTCTTTACCGTGTGTATAATGTTAGCTTCATATAGAATAATATGATAAACATTCATATTCGCATAATACGATAGGATTGTTGGGTTACGTCGGGACCAGAGTTGACAAAGGAACCTGTTGTGGAAACGGGATTTAAAACAATCTCTTTAACAGTTCAGTAATTGAATTTTGAAATGAATATTTATCAATAAAAATAAGGCGTGTAAGTTTGCGTCATCCCATCACGCACAAACGACCGGACAAGGTAGACCGCAAACTTTGGTACAGATATGTACAATTTGATTTTGTACCTCCCCAAGTATCCCAGTTGTCGGTGTTATAAACTTATTTTAAAATTCAATGTTTGAAGTGGATCCCATATTGTTCGACGAATGCACACGAAACTTTACATGAATATTATCGACAGTTTAGAAAAAAAAGTACTGTGGGGTCTTCCTATCTTCCAAGCTCTCCAGTTGTCAGTGTTACCAAACTATTATCTATATGAGTGTGTGATTTTAGAGATCTTATTCCTTGATCGGTATGCGCTTATTTTCAATTAAATAGAAATGCTGATATCTCATTTCCAAGAAAATTATTTCTCGTTGCACAGATAAAAACTTCTTTCTCAGTTTAAAAAAAAAACTTCTTTTTACTGTATTGTTAAAGGAACACGACAAAGGAGAGACGTACCGTACTTCCATTCGTTAGGCAAAATATACAAGTTAATGGTCCTATTATACGCTTTGCAAATGTGTAAGATACCTAATCTTCAGGAAAATGTTTTACATAAATACCTATCCGCTCTAACCAAGTTGATGATATTACAGTGACTTTTCGTAAACTATCTTGAAACTTTTGGTAAACTTTATTTTTATATGGGCCAGTCTAGTAACTTTGGACTTCGGTCCGTCACTATTCGCCTTTAGCTGCTAAAATCCACATCCATGCCCCTGCCGGGACTCAAAACCGGGACCTTCGAGCCTACGGCCGCAGACCGCTCTTCCACCCGGCCGGCAAACTATCTTGAAGAATTAAACTAAGAAAGTTAAAACATTGCACCTACACTAACTTCGATTGTAAATTAATTTATCATATGTTCGCTTGAATCTCACATACACACCATAATCCAAAATATTGTCATAATACTGGTCTCTACAACTCCCTAATTTCAAATTGAAACATAGATTTTTTTTTACATTGTGCTTACATTTCCTTTAAATTATATTGAAGAGGGAAGTATCCTTACCATTACCCTGAGGCTGAAGATGAATGACATCGGCAAGGCTCAGAGGACGTCAACTTTGATGTTTGCCTTTACTGTGAGGTCTAAAAACAAAACAAAGGTCACACGCGCCATGAACAGCGCATGGAGAATGTGGAGGTAAAGCTCCACATATTCTCAAGCTACGGCACGAACTGAGATGGGGTGGTTAGTCCCACGCTCGATCACCTTTACGTCCCAAGGTACTCAGGAATACCAATGACATCCTGGTACTCAATTTGATAGGATATTGAATGCACCTCAGAGGGCCAGGTTGTAGAACTGATAACTTAAAATTAAATTTTAGTTATGGCCTTTAGGTATCTAAGGCACAGACCGGAGCTGTACACCGCTAAACATTGTTAAGAAATAGCAAATGGGGTAAAATATTCCGGAGGTAAACTAGTCCCATAGGGGGGCTCTTGACGGTGACTGCTTCAGGAGGCTCCAAGAATATAATAAAAGGAAGACCTTAGTATAGGAGTGTGGATTTTACGAACGCTATACAAGACGGACGCTCTTCAAGAGGCTGACAAGTACAAGCTGGACACACTAGCAATATAATAAGTCCATTGGGACGACAAAGCTATATGGAGAAAGGAGGAGCTTTCAAAGAAATGGAAAACCTCAAATAATAGTTCCGGTTTATAAAAAAGACGATAAATCGGACTGTAATAATTACCACGGAATTTCGTTACTTCCAATATATTTTAAAATATTCAGTAATATATTGCTAACTAGCCTAAGAGTATACGTAGATTAAATAATTGGAGATTACCAATGTGGATTTAGAAGAAATAGATCCACGTTGGACCAGATTTTAGCCTTGAGACAAATTTTGGAGAAGAAATGGGAAAACAATGGGACGGTTCATTAGCTATTCATTGATTTTAAGAAAACATACGATTCTATTGAAAGGGAAAAGTTATACAGTATCCTGATACGATTTGGAATTCCGAAAAAATTGGTTCAATCAGCAGAGTACGGATAGGTAATAATAATTCAGATAATTTCGAGATTTGCAACGGATTGAAACAAGGCGATACCTTTTCACCACTACTGTTTAACTTTGCTTTAGAATATGCGATTCAGAAAATAAAAGGGGACAAAAAGGGACTAACACTGAATGGTTTGAATCATCTGTTCGTATACGCGGACGATGTAGATTTAATAGCGGACGATATAGATGCACTACAATGTAACACCGATGTCTTAGTAGAATCTTGCGATGACATAGGTCTACAGATAAACATAGAGAAAACAAAATACATGATAACAAGCCGAAGCACTGAGAATGAAGGAAATAGATTAATAACAATTAAGAATGAGAACATAGAGAAAGTACACAAGGTAAATACATATGATCATATGTAATAAGCTGAAACGAGGTCACGAAAGAAATAAAATGTCGCATAGCATCGGACAACGCATATTTCTACTCAGTCCAAAAACTGCGTATTAACCATAGCATGACCAAGGTATTTTGGGGACGCATCAATTACAGGGAAGTGGGGGGGGGGGGTATCTGAGGTCCACGAGTAAAATGTCATTATTTCTTACGAACACAATTTTATACACTCTAACATGAACTTTGGGTGTCTAAGACATCACATAGTTTTATTCGATTTGATTACGACATTTCTAAGTACAGTGTTGCCAACTATATCTATATAGTTGTGTAGTTGACATATTTTTATGTTAGTATCTATGACATTTCTTTTACTTGTTTTTACAAAAACAATATGAAAAACACCTTAGTACAGTATATTGTATGTACGAAGGCACCTTCACACCACATTTCATTTCATATCATATTTCATATATAGCATTTACTGTATTCTGTAAGGAGACCCTTACTACTACCAATGGGGGGGGGGGTGTTCCGAGCCCCAAATGTATTGTTTGCATTACAATTGGAACAAGACGAGCATTAAAAATAAAGCAAACACTTTGTGTTGAAGCGAATGAAGCAAATGGGTTGAAGCCTGACAATATCATTTTTTTTTAGATTATTTGTCAAAATGGAAATGTTAAAAAAAAATGTAGGCCTCGGAGCCCCCTTAGTAATGCTAAGGTTAATATCAAGAAGGGTGAAACTGAAATTACACAGAACGGTAATTCTTCCGGTAATACTTTACGGTTGCGAAAGTTGGAGTACGACCCTAGCAGATGAACATAAATTACGAGTGTTTGAAAATAAGGTTTTGAGAAAGATATACGGGCCAAAACGGGACGAGATGACTGGAGAATGGAGGAGACTGCATAATGAAGAACTTCATGGACTTACCATTCCCCTATGTTGTAAGAATATTAAAATCACGACGGTTAACATGGGCAAAACATGTAGCTCGGATGGAGGGAAAACGAAGATTCCATTGTGGTTAGTAAACCTGAGAGAAATAGACCCTTTGGAAGACCGAGACCATGTTGGGAGAACATTTTCGAGAAGTAGATGTTCAAGATGAAAACTGGCTTGATCTTGCCCAGGATAGAATCCTATGGCGAACGTTTGTTACTGCGGCGATGAACTTGCGAGTTCTATAAGCCATAGAATTAGTAAAATTGAAAAGAATTACATTATTGAAGTATTTGTTTAATGACAAACCTAAAGCAGCGAATTAAATGCCAAGATCGTTTGTTTCTATCTTAAAGTAATTGGTCGAATTTGTTCTTCTATACAGATATCTGTTGTCTCGTTAATGACCATTGCCTATTACACGGTAAAATGTTTTTTCTTAAACTTGAGAAAATTGCTCCTATCTGTGCACTGAGAAAGAATTTTCTTAAAAATGAGATATCAGCCGTCTCATTTAGTTTAAAATTAGAGCATAACGGTCACTGATCTCATTTACAAACCAGCATATTCTCATTTTAAATTAAATGAGAATACTCATATCTCATTTCTAAGAAAAATGTTTCTCAGTTCATAGATAACAACCGTTTCTTCTCAATTTTAAGAAATTTGGAAACTAATTCATGTTGACAACCGATAACTTTGTCTCATTCTTTCAATAGCTTACTATCAATCGCGAATACTAATACCAGTAATAGATAAGGCTGTCCCCGGTGATCTAATGCTCACCATCATGGACTTCGAGTAGATAATTAACAGGTACACAGGCTGTCTTTGCTGTCGGTGATACTGATTAATATTACCCATGTTTGGCTCAGTTTAAGGCTATGGTCGATACTTTCTACTTTTCTGCACCAAGTAAACAGTATAGCAAGATAATCAACGAGGAAAGTGAAAATGAACGAGAGGCAAGAAGTAGATGAAAGAAGATATGAATGTAATAGTGAAAAATGGAGATGAGAATGACGTAGAAAAAATGATAATGTTGGCGGGTGTAAGGAAAAGTCTTAAAAACGTTCTGATGTTTTAAATAGCGTATGATTCGTTTGGCGAGCACAAAATTCTGTTAATCTTGACTTGGGGAATAACATTTATGAACTACCCACCGATTTTGATTTCTGTTAACTTTATGCACGGTATTACTGTAGCTTACGTCGGGCGTGATTTTTCCTAACTAAATAAGTCACAGGTTTATGAATCGCAATCATGGTAATGTTACATTATAGTGACTTGTTTCTTTCCATATAGCCATTGATGTTTTGTTACAACAATCACGGACAGTATGTCGAGTGAGCGATAGCGAAAGATGATTTAAACTTTTTTTTATATGGGCCAGTCTAGTAACTTTGGACTTCGACCCGTCACTATTCGCCTTTAGCTGTTAAAATTCCACACCCATGCCACTGCCGGACTCAAACCCGGGACCTTTGAGCCTACCGCCGCAGACCGCTCGGCCACCGGGTGACTCAGAGTGACTGCCGAAACAAATAACTGTCCATTTTGAATTCTCCATGTGTTCTTGATGATATGTTTGTTTTCCCTCTCTGCTCACACGCACTTGTTTTATTCGTACCTATTTTTCATTCATTCCTACACCAACGCACTCTTTTACGCCAAAGTTTTCTCAAACACACACATTGCTACAAGTATATCAAGATAGAATCACACGCACAAAATGTCTTCAAAAATACATTTAAAAAAATCAAAATTCAACGTCGCTATTCTTCACTTACATTGATATTTTTTTCTTTTTTTTTATTATTTTTGCTTTACACTTCCAGTTCGCGCTCTCGCTGTAAATAATGCTTTTCCGCCATCTGTGTGAAAGGCTTTTGAATAGTAAATGTTCTGTGGGGCTTCAAGAAATGTTGGCGAAAGGAATTGTTACAGACGTAGAGAAAGAAAGCGACAGACAGCAAGGGGGAAAAAAATGAAAAAGAAAAAAGAAACAGAAAAAGAAAAACCTCTTGACTTTTTTTTCTAGACTTTACTTCACAGCATCTGGCAACACATTGGTTTATTCGCCTTTTCTCTTGTGTTGCCTTACGTTTTCTTTTTTTTTTTCCCCTTGTGTGTTGCCTGCCTCTTCCCCGTTGTGTTGCCTCGCCTCTTTTCTTTTTATTTCCTTTTCAGCTACAAGTGTCATTGTCTCCAGTCTTGCTGTGTTAACTCACTGAAAAAAAAGAGGAAATGTAACAAAGTACAAGAGGAAATGTAACAACATCAACAACAATAAAAGGTACGAAGAGAAAAGAACGATAGCCTCCATCTGACTACGTTGTCGAAACGTGTTGTGAATGTTTAAACGATTGCTTCTGTTGTTTGTGTGTTTTACAAGCATGTAAAAAAGACAGAAGGCAGTCGAAAATAAGAAAAGAGAAAGAAAAAAAGAAAGATGTTCAATAAAATATAAGCGAAAGAAATGATGAAAATATCAAACAAGTTTTATTTCTCCACGAATAATCATAAATTCTTAAATGGTTTACTCTTGTACGTATAAATTCTTTTGTTTTAACCAGAAGGATGCGGAATGATTTCACAGGGCGTAATTAAGTGCATTACATTCTATTATACAATTTAAATCACCCCTATTATTATTATTATTTGAGATCTCGCTTTTAGTGCAGGTGGTCTTGGGTTCGATTCCCGGTCTTACTGGACTTACTGGACTTGAGTTTTGAATCGGTCATTGTTAAAAGGGGATATGTGCTACGCAT
>JAGDQP010024056.1:349-21734 GCA_022664845.1 Lepisma saccharinum | reverse complement strand
GTTTTAAGAGTAATTTCTTCAATAAACGGACATCTTACTAGTTATCGTCTTTACTGTGCTTCTTCCTGCTTTATCGTTATTCTTTTCTTTACGTTTTCTTCTTCGTTATCATCATACAGAATCTCTGTACCCATTGACTTCCGGCAAGAAAAGTTAGGTCCATCTATCGGCCTCCTGGGCAATTACCTTATATGCTCATTCTGTAATAACATTCAACTGGTAGATTTATCTCACTACAAGTTTTATATACAAGATTCACTGAGTTATATTCTTTTAGCTTTACGACATATATGAAACATAAGTATGTATAAAATATTTATCAATAATGTATTTACAACTGAAATATCAAATTTAAAGAGCAAGAAATCCTGATTTTTTTTTATTACTATCTCGATACCTTACATAGTCGCCGTAAAATTTATCATTTCGCAATACATCTCATACTGCTCGAGATAAACTGTTATATCCATTAAGTACGGGTCGAATTTTTCAAATGTAGGTTGGGCTATTCCATACTATTAATCGCTGATAACAACACTGAACATATACTCTATTTAGATTCGAATCACAAACTGAGCCATTTTATATGCTATGTGGTGATGCCTTTTGGATATAACTAATCATAACAATGAATAACTGATTTCAAAGTACCCTTAAACGCTCTTGTAGGATTTTAGCGAACCGTCGATGAGTAACTAAAGTCTACCAATAAGATAAGTACTACATAACAAGCAAAGCATTATACTTGGAAAAAGTATGGAATTATATAATCAGACAATCGTAAATGGAACCGCCACTTCAACAGTCCAAAAGCAACTTGAGAACAAATAGTACGATGGCTGCTGGAAAAGTTTCTGCAAAATACCACCAACAGCGGCACTAGTGTTCCGCTATTATAAAGTTCGGAAGAATAGACCTATCTATGTTTATATAATCTATGTCTATTTACGCCTATGCATTTGTTTTTCACAGCAGCTGGAACTAGTAGTTTTGTTTGAGAAGTGGAAATTTCGCGTAAATACTTTCGGGCAATGATTTCTTCTTAACTGATTTTCCGAATTCTAGTGTGGTCGCACATTTCTCAGTGATGAATTTCGTGAAGGTCGTCCATCCACGTCTGTTGTTGTCAGTAATGCTGATGCTGTGCGTGACATGACTGAAAGGGATCGGCATGTGACATACCGTGAGATTCAGGCATCCTTGAATATTTACATGAAAGCAATACATACGATTGTGCATGGTTACCGTTGGATCCCACACAACTTGACCGAAACTCAAAAACAGGCACGTGTCAAGTGGTGTAAAATGCTAAAAAAATATTCAACCACGGTAAGTCACATTTTGAGTACTACACCGTTACAGAAGACGAAACTTGGATTTATTCCTACGAACTCGAAACTAAACAGCAATCCATTGTTTGGGTATTTCAAAGTGAGCCCAAACCAACACAAGTAGTTCGTTCGAGGAGTGCTGCCACGCAAATGAATGCTTGTTTCTTCGGTTATACCGGGAATGTGGTAACCACAGGTTTAGAAGATCGAAGGACTGTAAATGTTGAGTAGTATACAAAAATTTGTTTCCCAGAGGTTAACAATGAATTGCATAAAACAAACTCAAATCGTTGAATCATTCTTCACAACGCCAGCTCCCACTCAGCACATACAACTGTTAATTTTTTGTCCAGTAAAAATGTCGAATTAATTACTCCGTAGTCACCCGATTTACCTAATGGCTTCCGTAGTCCGTAGTCACCTAATGGCTTGTTGTTGTTCCCAAACATTAAAAAGAAGATGCGTGGTGAACGATTTGTGTCACCTGAAGCAGCTGTTGACGCATTGCGAACAGCAGTTCCTCAGGTACCAGGTTCCGAGTGAAAAAAAAAATTCTTTCAAAATTGGTTTCACGGTACGCAAAAGTGTAACGATGAATACTCTGAAAAGCAATAGAGCCATTTCCAGAATTTCACATGCCTTTTTCATATTGATTGCAGAAATGTTTCCAGCAGCCCTCGTATGTAAACGTGTATACTACCATCTTGATCTAAGAAGTAAATGTTATTTGCAGGGACAGTGAGAGCATTTGACATCTTGATAGTATTGATTATTCAGTTCCTCTTCAATAGCAAACTTTTCATAAATCATCATATGACATCTTTAACTCAAACACTGATAGGTACAAACTTAGAATGCATTACTATACTCCAGTAGGTAGGTAAAACTGTATTGTTTCCTTTATTTGAATTCTATATTCCTTAGACGACGTGGCATACCTCCAATAACTTTTAATGTGTAAATTATACACCAGAAATTGTACCTTTTGCTGAAATCTGCAACTTCACTTCGTCCTTCGAATAGGTATCCAAGGAACTGCTTACAATTCGCGGTTACAGAAAGAAAAATGACTCAATACAATGTTGCCTAATCAAATCTATCAAACAAAAAACACTGGTGTAAACCAAACATCGCTGCACGTTGCATCAAAAGTGATATGTTTTCACCATCCTTAAGTGAAAAATAGAGTAAAGAAACAAAGCTCCGTTCACGATGCCCAATAATTTAGATAGTAATTCCTCAAAAGAACCGTATAAATTTAATTGATTTCAGTTAATGGAATTTCTAAAACAACTTCTACAAGAAAAGCGTACGATTACAAAGTACATTGCATCATAACGAAAGAGAAATCAAAATGAATGGGGATTGGCGGAATTATATATCAAACTCCATACCCCGGAGGCATTTAAAAATCTTGGTTTAGTAAACACGTATGTTTGGGCCATTTTAATGGTTAATGACTTCAGCTTGGCTCGATTATGTAAGCTGCTACGTTTCTAAAATCAACGAAGTACCATACCTCAGCCGGGATTGGAGCTTAAACCTCCGGAACGATAATACAACACCTCAGAACACGCGACCACAGCATTCAGCATATCAGTTTAGTACAAAATAAGATAGACTTTAAAACTAATACGTATATATTTATTGCATCTTTACATGAGGTGACTTCTAGTATAAGCCATGGATTTTGGTTTCGCAAGAAACAAACTTAAATGAAACTTTTATGGGTTTTACAGGAGCTTCGTGTTCTGGTTACTCTGTCTTACGAGACCCTGGGAGTCCCTACTCACTTCTTGAACATTTTAAAAGCGAACTTAATAATACTCATCAGCACCCACCAATGAACTACTTCAGATTTTGAAACAGCATAATTTAGCAGAGAAATTTGAAAACCCATAAAGTTTCACGTAATATGAAGCGTTAATCCAGCTTTTCAAATTTCTCTTAGCAAACAATTGTGGGTTAATTCATCAGATAGGTATTCTTAAACTAAATTGGGGCCGCTTTTCAAAATATTATTGATGCTCGTCATTTGTCAGTTACTTTTTAAGTTTCTTCAAGAGATTGGGCGAGAACCTCTTTAATTTCTATGCTTTGCTTGTGGAAAGAGTAAGAGAATCAACAGTGACTTTAAAATATTATTCCATTATTCAACTGGAGTGACAACAATATCAGAGAAAACTGTCACGACGGCCTTCCTCGGTTTGGAAGAGAAAACTGTCACGACGGCCTTCCTCGGTTTGGAACCAGAAACTCGCAAATTATCTCGAGAACAGATCCAGGGATTCAGCCAGAGCTTCCTAGTGAGGAGTGTCACTCACCCAAATTTTCGAGAACACACAACAACTTGAAAAATTTGTTTAATGCAAAACTGTACACCTGTCCAATTTTGCTTTTACACCTCCCTTCATACAGACAATCCTAGCATAGTCTGAGAATTAAGAACAGCACGGTTGAATATCCACATTTTTTTTTTAATCTTTCCTTCTTCTCTTGGGTAGTAAACTACAGCACTTCACTTTCTGTATCTAGTATTTTATGTCTCTAAAGTCCATGGGAATATGTTGAATAATATTGACCAACGCTATGCTCATGCCATACTGAACTTATCGTACGTTTTCAATTGTGTGAAATTTTACAACATTGAAAGTCTGCTTCTAAACTCAAAGATGTATAACTTTATAAATTACTACGTGATTTTGTTATCTATTACAGTATCTAATTCATCCTTAAGGACTATTTTGACATATACGTTTAGCGCTTCGGTTTTCGACGTTTTTAGTGCCTAGAGAAACGGTTCACAACGAAAGAACTAGAACACCGTGCTAGACTTCAGCCAATTAGTGTATCTCCGACACAAACACAAAGTTAATTAGGAAAGTATATCACAGTGTTTTTCAATTATTTACTATTAATAACGTCCAAATGGCTGACGCTTTAAAAAGCTGTTATTTACAACATTACAAAAACACGATATGAATCAGTCACGAATAGAGCTCATATAATTTTAATGTTAAAATTCCATGTCATCTAGTTATTATACTGCTAAATCATACACTAATATGTTAAGTATTCTACGCGAAGTCTAGTTTTCTCTCGTTATTTTAAATCAAGCAGAACTCACGCACATTCCAAAGCATAACTACATTTTCTGCTTCGTCTTTCTCTGTCTTGATTGGCTAAAGAGTACCAATGACTTCATTCTGGTTTATCTCGTCATTTTATTTATATGCACAACAATGAAGTGTCTTGTGTTGCCAGCTGTGCGGTCGTACACAGCTGTTTCTGTAGTAATCAATGACGAGGTGGTGGCCAATAGAGAGAAATATCTTGTTATGCCACCTCTTCCCCTCCTTAAGTATGCAAAAACGAACTCTTGAGTGTAATCTGTGGCAACAGTTCTTCAACACTATCCAAAGGCAAGAGGAAGTCATTTATAAGCTGCTATCAGCTGCGTTCTGTTTGTATTTCGGGTGTTGAAATAGTGGATTAATTTCCATACTATCCCGTTCAAACGAGAATTAGTCTGAACTTTCCAGAAATTAAAATAATAATTCCTCAACTCAATACAGTACTTTCATCTTCGTGATTGTCAGGAAGTGCTTCAGGCTATGTTATAACTATCAGTCATATTTTCGTTGTATAAGATTAAACTAATGACATATTTGCCCTCGGTTAAAATGAATGACTTATTTCGCGTCGCTAATTAGCCTCATTCTTATTCTTAACTTCCATTGCGAAATGTTTTATATACTTTAATTCCGGTATGGTTCTAAGGAAATAAAGCTAATTACCTTGAACAAACATATCACATGATAAAGGTACGAGTATTTGCCGAAAGCGAATTTTTTATTTTTATTTTTATATGGGCCAGTCTAGTAACTTTGGACTTCGGCCCGTCACGATTCGCCCTTAGCTGTTAAGTGTTAAAATCCACACCCATGCCCCTGCCGGGACTCGAACCCGGACCTTCGAGCCGATGGCCTACCGCCGCAGACCGCTCGGCCACCCGGCGGGCATTGCCGAAAGCGAAGAAGCACATCTAACATAATTCAACGTTCCTTGGAAAATGCACAGATAACTTCGTCGCTAATCAAGTGGGGACTCGAACCCCGTTCTCCTGATTTCCAATCAGTCTATTGTTATGTCGATATGTTTATTCTTTGTATGTGTGTTCACTAAGAATTCTTTCAATATGTTTTCATTTGCCGTTAACTAACTTTCACAACGGAATACCTTATGGACGAACCACAACTGCAGTATGTAACAGAAGCTGTTTCTAAATCAAAATATTCTACAAATGAAAACCAACAACGTTTATACAAAGTGTCTCTCTTTTTGTTACAAAAACAAAGATACATTTTTATGGAGAATGAACTAAGAACACAGTTTCCTTTTAAAATAGTAAGTGTTGTCATAATTCCAGTTAAATTTATGTGCGTTTCTTTTTCTCTTTCAGTTGAAACGAGTTATTTAAAAGATTAAAACAGGAAATACAAATAGCAGTTCCGGAAAGAATCGTTGCCAAGTAATATCATCATGCGTTTTGGTACGTAATAACCATGTTGGCAATGAAGTATACGACGAAGAAAAGTTTAAGCACTCCGGACCATAAAAACTGGCGGAGTAAATTCAAGACGCGGGAGAAGCCAGAACGCTAAATAAAACGAAAGAGATTGTAACTCCTCATGAAACTGAGTTACAAGTTTCTTGTTGTAGACTAATTACACAACCATTTAGAAAATTAAAAAAAGACAGTCATTTATATATAAAAAATGTACATTGTTATAAATGCAATACAATATTTATTTTTCACGAGTACGCCGTAATAAAGATGCAAGAGAACACGCACAGACACACAAAATTTATTAACTAATATACTTGTCGGTAAATGTATGCAGATCTTAACGAGTTTCTTGTCGTAGTGAGTTACATTGATAAAGAGCTCTCTCATCCATGAAGATCCTTCATGAACCATTTTTTCATCTTGTTTTAAAACCAAGGATAGAGATAGTGTCGACAATGGCAATCATGTTTCATTGTACAGCAGTAATACATTATCTACTACAGCTTTTGTATGTGTTTGTACATGTGTGAGAGAGAGAAATGTGTGTGTGTGTGTGAGTGAGAGAGAGAGAGAGAGAGAGAGAGAGAGAGAGAGAATCTAGTCTCATAAATATACACAAAATACTTAATAATGGACAGAAGACGACTTACTTCGATCTCCCGCTTGCTGGAAGTGTTCGATCAATTGAGCTATTAGCAACACGAATATATAATATGCAAACGAATTGTTTTGTATTGCTGGAGCTTAATGCTTGAATTGATGGGAGATTGGGCTCGATTCCCGAACAGTCATCGTTTTTCCCAAAGGTTTTCCAGACCTCTTCCTCAGTCACAAACTGGTAGTGCCTTCAAACTACGTCCTGGACGACTCCTCCCCACGACCTCCTTCCTACCCTATTCCGGCCTGAGCCAAACATGTCTAAAGACCATGAACAAATTCAAATCTGCATGATGATTTGGTATGAAAAGCAATTAATAACATAAATAATCCATGCCTTAGCAGAAACAAATTAGAAACAATGTTAATTAGAAACAAATAGTCCTTGTGAAAAAAATTCGATGTTCACGATTTGGTTCTTTAAACAATCCAATATCGAAAGTAGAGTTGCTATCCTCCTGTACAACTTATAAAGATACACTTACATGGAAACTGTTTCCGGTGGACCTCGCAGATCAACATGAAACTTTCACAGTTTATTGCTGACGCGCTCAAATAAATACCCCTGTAATATTACATTTCAGAATTTAGCGGAACACGAGTCATGTGGCTTCAAAATTTGCAAGATTGTGTTTCGAATGCCTGTAGGGTACGCAAAACTTCAAACTTATGTGCGGAAAATATGCATTTCGCGTTACCTTTATATGAAAAGTAGCGCTGAAGTTAATTTGTATGTTAAAGTCATTGGTGAAGTAGACGTGTTTTAATTGTATTAATCCCTGCGAATATATATTACATAAATACAGGGTGACCCAAAGGGAACTTCCCATCCTGTTTAATTCGCAACCACTTGATTTCCAGGAATAATCAAAACACACGTCTCGTTTAAGTTAAAAGGAAATGCACCACTGTAGTAAAGCATTGCGTGCTGATTCATTTCATGTGGTCTGGTGGTAAAGAGTAAAATTTTCCCAAGTTAAAACATTGTTCAAGTGACATCATATGAATGGTCTTTCGATTCTGTATAAGAGAAAAGTTATATTTTACTACTTTCTTTGAAGACTGCTAGGAATTGCTTGTTGAACTCTCAAATATTACCAGGTGCGTAAATATGAAACCGGAATTAATGTACAGAAAAGACACAGTGATTGGATGACAATGCTAAGAACTATTTTATTCGAGGTATTGACCATCGCTAGCGATACATTTCTGCCATAGTTCCGGCAATGTGTGGATGCCAGACCAAAAAAAACTGTGCCTCTTGTGCTGCAAACCAGTCATCAAGCCATGTTCGTACATTTTCGTAAGATGTGAAGCGCTGGTCAGCAAGTGCGTGTCCCATGGATGCAAATAAGTGAAAATCGGAAGGCGCCAAGTCTGGTGAGTAAGCCGCATGCAGAAGGATTTCCATCCAAACGTCGCAATCGTTTCCTTGACCGGTTTTGCTGTGTGGAATGGTGCATTATCGTGAAGCACAATCACTTTATGTTGTCTTTGGTCATATTTTGGCCTTTTTCATGCAAAGCTTGATGCAAATCGAACGTTTGTTGTCGGTAACGTTGGGTATTAACGTTTCGTCAGGTTTCAGCAGTTCATAATAGATCACTCCCTTCTGATCCCACCAAACACAAAGCATTGTCTTCCGTCCATAGCGATTTGGTCTTGCAGTCGATGTCGCTGGCTCTCCTGGAGTTACCCATGATCTTTTACGCTTAGGATTCTTGCAATAGATCCACTTTTCGTCACCAGTCACAATTCGATGGAGAAATGATTTCCTTTTGTACCTGGCGAGCAGAATTTCGCAATAGGTTTTTCGGTTTTTCTGCTATCGTTCAGTCAATGCATGTGGAACACATTTTCCCACCTTCTGAATATTGCCCATGGCTTTTAAACGTATGGAAACTGCGTCTCGTGTCACATTTAATTGATCCGCGAGTTGTTGTTGCGTTTGAGCGTCATCCTCATCCAACAAAGCTTGAAATTTGCTGTCTGCAAACTTTTTGGTGGTCTTCCACGTTCTTCGTTTCTCACGTCAAAATCGCCACTTTAAAATTTTGTAAACCACGCATAGCACTAGGACATACCAAGAGCATGATCAGCGTAAGCTTCGATAAGCATGCGATGCGATTCTGCAGCAGTTTTCTCCAATGGTAAAAAAAATCAATGCTGTCCGCACATCGTACTTTCTAGGTACAAATTGCGCCATGTTCAACGCTATTAAACACTACACTATGACATGAGACTTGTCTGGTTGTGAGTTGAAAATCGTTATCAGCAGTCAAAACAAGCAAGTGGCGCCAAGGACGCAGTTTTACGGTAACTAAAGTGACAGCTAACGCCGTCTATGCACAAATTCCGGTTTCATATTTACACACCTGGTATAAACTGAAATTTGGTATGTGAGGTAATATTTCACACTAAGGTTATGAGCACTCCAACCACCATCTTAAGTAGAAAATAACTCCTGGAGACATCAATGTAATAAATTTAAACGTGTTGCCTGATACTTCGTGATCTAATAACATAATATTAAATTTCTTTAATATCGAGAATGGTCAAGAGATATTTAAAAGATTTTTGACTGTTAAAAAATCGGAAATTTTATCGAATTCTTTATAATAAACAACGATTGCAACTTTTTAATACTTTACATGGTGAACTCGTAATGGTAGACAGTGCTGCATCCACGGGTTTTCTTTATTGTGTGGTAGATGATGGGAGTGTATTCATAAAGTTTACTAAAGTGAATTATTACCTTATTAACGAATTTTAAGTAATCTTTCTTACGTTTATGGTATTGAATAGTATCAATTGCGATAGATGTATCACAATCAAACTACGAAAAGTATATTGCAAAGAGAGTAAAAAGAACTTTTAAAATGCTTGTTGGCTGACGACATTTTGATTTTAGGGAACAGAATGTGTTGCATTTAGATCACAGATTAAGGGTCAGTTCTACAATCGACCGCAAAACTTCTAGTCAGCGCTAAGTTGAGGACAAGTCTGATTTTGGCCAATGAGAGTACATCAATGACTAGAAGTTTAGCGGTCGATTGTAGAACTGATTCTAAATTGACTAGAATTCTCTTATGGGCACTTTTGGTGTCACGTCTGCAGAATGCATTTCATCTGCGATTACTTGTCCATCGAAAGTGCTGTGAAGTTAGTGGTTAAGGTACCATCCCGAAATTCGTCTGGAGAAATTGATAAAAACTCTGGAAAACCTCATTCACGACGATTGACAAAAAGGTTTCAACCCGCGTGTTCCCCTTCCCAACATGCACGCGGAATGACACCCCATGTCGATCTGAACTCCGCGGTATTACCGATTTCACCACACGGCTTGGGTGCTATAAGATCACACAGTATAAGAGAATAATTTTAAATTTGGGACATTGATGTTCCAGGAGTTCTTTTCTATTTATGATGGCAGTTTGAGTAGTCATAGCTTTAATGTAAAAATATCACTTCACCTACCAAGTTTCAGTTTACAACATTTGAGAGTTCAACTAGCAATTTCGGGACTATTGCGAATGGGAGGGGGAATTATTCTCTTTGGGTCACGCTGTATTTATGTAATATTCGCATTTGGCAGATCATTGCTATCAATAAACAGGTCAACTTAATCAATGACTTTACAAACAAATTAGTTTCAATACCTTTTATATGAAAGTAAACGTGAAATGAATACTTTCCGCATATATAAGTATGAAGTGTTGCCTACCCTGTAGGCGTCCGGAACAACATTTTGGAAATCTTTTTTTTTTAAAAAGTCTTGTAACATGTTCCGCTACATTTCGAAACTTAGTTACTACAGAGGTGTTTATTTGAACACATCAGCAATAAACAAAGTTTCACGTTGATCTCCAAGGTCCATCGGATAAAGTTTCATTGCTAGAAAGCAAATATTGATATTCATTCTACGTTTCAACTTATCACTAAAGTTTTAATATGTATAATGACTAGGTTTCCCCGAAATACTAGTACCTGTTACTGATGACTAGTTCATAATATCACCATTGACGATATTCAAGTAACTCACAAAGCCATTGTCTAGAAGTAATCCAGTGCCAGCAAACCAAAATTCTGTCGTTCTGTACCTCATTTATTCATTGGCTGACTGATTGATGAAAATGTCTTCAGCACTTGCGGGTGAATTAAGATAAAACACTAATAGGTAACTACTAACAGATTAAGCTTACTAAAAGCCTAACACAAGAAACTTAATAATGGAAAATATCCCGAGGACGAACTATTAGAAATAGACTCCAGGACTCATATGGTCGCATCGTCTGAAGTACTGATTTAACAAATCTACTAGTTTCTCCAATGTCGTAAATTGAGATCCCATAGTTTATAAAAATAAAATACATTTTCTTTTTAGTTAATAACTATAATATCGTTGACTAGTGACGTACCTAAAGTTTCTCGATTTTACAGGAGAGGTAAAAATAGTTTTTACTCCAATTTAACATAATGGTAACATGTGATTTGAAAGTATTGTATTTATATTTTTGTTAATATTCGGTTCTGAATTACTGGATTTTGTGAAGTTTTCGTAGAGATCGTATACCACTTCAACATGCCAGCAACTCATTAAAAAAAATTCGTTAAGCCGGTCATCGTTAAAGGAAACTCAATTGTCCTGAATAAAATTGCTTGGCTTGACGGACCATGTATGGCCTGAGCTTGCTAAGAGCTTTGTTTCAAGAGATTAAGTAATCAGCACAAGGACTCTACTTCCAATTAAAATGAATCTGATCTCAAGACCGAGCTTCGCTACATTCTTGATGTAGCTACCCATTTGGCTTCACGACGCTGAGTTATCACCGAAATTGAGGACCCCTTGTGGAGACCATTCACACCAAAAGCGAGAGGGTTAACCAATCGATTATTCGTTTCCTGGGTGCAGGCATTATTTGCAAGAGGGCCAAAGATCCAAAGCGCTTACAATTTCGTACTGTAATCTTTGGTAACAAACAGATGTTTCAATACAAGGTAAGATAGTTGCTCAACTTTTTGAGCACAAGAACACATTAAGTGAATGAGATTTTGCACGAGATTTCATAAAACAAATATGGCAATACCAGGCGTACATTCAAATTTAACGTTTCATAAGGTGTTAATAGGAATTCGGTGTTGCCAAATTGTGCACATTTCGGAGTTTGAAAAAGTCCGTCGTCTAATTTTATGAGTCTGAGTGTACATCAAGAATTAGGAGATGAACATATCTTAGAACAAGCACTTGCATTAAATGATAACCTCTGGATCTAAACGCACACGCGGAGCATACTGAAATGTTGGATTTTTCACAGTCAAATAAGAAAAACAGTATCACAGTCTGAGAATAACGACCAGTTCCGTTTTCATTCAAGAGACTGACTTTTCCTACAGCTGCTTGTAGTGTTCTGAAATATAGCTGAAAATAAAAATCCTAACGATGTATAGTAAATGGAACAAGACAAAATGTTCAAAAGAATGCTTACCATCAAACAAAATGCCCTACTATACAGACTAGACAGGAACATCTCCAGAAGACCTGAAGGATTTTGTTTAAAAGATAAAGAGAAAGGAGGGATAAAGAAGAAAGATAGGAAGAGCCAAGTCTACAATCCAGTTCAGCATTTCATGGTGAGACGAAGCCCGCCCGTACATCCATTTTTCTTCCTAAGCGGAATGGGATGTAAGTGTCTCAGAAGATATTGTATATAGCCCAGCACAAGAGAAAGCCCTCAAATTGTAGTCAGTCAACATATATCGTTCCAAATATATATAAATTTAGTTGAAACTTTATTTTCTTAGATACTCCGCAGAACTCATGTTACCCTCCAACATTTTAAAAATTTAACGTATCGTTTGGTAAAAGTATAAATAATTCCACAAAATGGACTTTATACTAATGAACACAAAAATTCCTAACCATTTTTATTTTATCCGTCACGTACCTGAGAGAATCAAGGAATTGAGGAACAGTTGGAATTTAAAGGGAGACGAGAACAAGGTACATTTGTTGGTTTATTAAGGACAGTATGTGAAAGATACTGGTGTGTAGTATACGGTGTATGTACACATCAGTATCTTTCTTGAAATAATGTCCAAACTTCTCGGTGAGGAGGAGTATGTAGGATTCATTGATGTTCAGAAAGCATTCGATTAAACCTCTTAATGTTATTTCAAAAAGCGGAAAAACGAACATCACGCACTGAGCACAAATATATCCCTCGAACATTATGATGATGGTTTATCAGAAGCAAAGACTTGTGTAGTGCTACATTTTATTCTTAGTGCAAAATTTAGTACGAACACCTGTATTTCAACCTGCACTTCGTGTTTATTTCAGGGCTTCACACTGTCGACAGAGCACAAAAAAAAAAGCATAATCAAAGAAAGAAAATAAAGTACAATTTGTGTTTTCTTCATGTTAACTTAACGCTATATGCATAGAACGGTACAAAGAACGGAACAAATTACGTAGACTCATGCGGCCATTTGTTTTATAACCACACGCGTACAAAGTGCTTCTAGTCCACATGGGACACTAGAAAAGCTCTGCAACCTCTTTTTTTTAAGAGCAACACAAAAAGCACTTAAATTTCTAGTTATTCAATTAGCATCTACACCAGTCTTATCTGAAACTCAACTTTGTGTTAAAGCATTCTTGCTAAGTTGTCATACACAGTGTATACGAGAAACTACTACAATAATTTCTAATTATATTTGAAGATTATTCTATTCCACATTTCACATTACTAAACGTCTTTCTTAGCATATAATCTTTCAATTCTTTTTCGAATCATATTTGACTAAAGCATAAAAAACTTACAGTAGATCACTGAAAATGATGATACGCTGCGATATAAGAAAGTGCCTGAACGCCTTGACTCACTGCCACCCTCCTTTGTATGCAGTTAGGAGGGTTGCAAACACTCGAGGGGTAAAGCAATTTGAAAAGTAAGTGTATTGCAGATAAATCTCAAACATGTGAGAGAACAACAAACACGAACACTTTGCCTCACTCCACTTTGCTTTTTACGTAGTTAGGAGGGTTGAAAACCTCTGTGGACTAAAGAAATCTGAAAGGAAGTTGTTACAGATAAATCACCAACATAGGGTGAATATACTCAAGCTGACCTTAAGGTCACCCTCTATCCTATGCAAAGTGTTGCCCATGAGGCGAGATTGAGGCTGTCTCGTCTCGAAAACATGTATATTACGAAAGTGCTGTCTCGTCTCATTTTCCATAGACATTTCTCTGTCTCGTCTTGTGGGCAACACACGCAGTTTGAGAGTTTCAAACCTACGTGCAAGATCACAGATAAATCTCCAGTATATGAATTAATACTTTCAACGCGTTGCAAAGAACATACACCGAAACTGATGTTAGTTCATTTCACACCAGTAGGGCTGTATATGGTTATAGGTCAAAAGATGCATGCCAGGGAAACAATAGGGAGACCTAGTATGATTCCCATCCATTCTGGTGATCAATTTTTCTGTACAGGATTTAATTTTCTGAAACTAATTCCCAGCGCGTGACATTAATTTGCAATATACAGCGTATGGCATTTGCCTATTAATAAAGGTCCTTTAATTTTACACCCGGTGTGATTTAGCAGATAAATACTGCAGTTGCATAGAGTGATGTAAAAATTCTATCAAAATTCAAGTAATTAGCACATTTTAGTGTAAAAAAAAAAAAGTATCTCCACATAATCTCGAAGGTGGCTAGACTACAGGAGACAAAGAACTGAGCTCAGATTATACAGATCAATGAGCGAAGGGTAAGAGAAAGCTTAGTTTGAATTTTATTATACAAATAAATAACATTTGTAGTGATAAATTTCAATAATAATAATTTATTGATTATACTATGGACGCAACAAGGCTTATGTAGCACACGTTATAAAGGAATAATAATAGGCTGTAGTTTCAACTTAAATAGAATACGCTATACAGAAATTAAAAAGGGGACTTGAAACCACTCCAAATATTTACAGAAAACTCTTAATGAAAATAATGACAAACTACTTACACCACACGTCAATAAGGTTTCTATTTTCAAACACGATTTTGTTGGTATACCCCATGTTTCAATTATCTTCGCAGCTTTGAAAATCAATGTCATTGTTATTTTCCTCATACATATTACGGAAATAACGTTGTCTTCACAAATAAATTCTTACACTGCAGTTTTAGTATTCCTGGAGTCCTCTCTACCATCGATATTCCCACGAGACTGAAGTTATTTTCCAGCACACACAAGCATCTTTGTAAATATTCCAGTGAACAATATTGAATTTTACTTGTTTTAGCAGATTACAAACTACCCGTGTTTAGAGAACAAAAGACCTTATTCAACAGAAACAAAAATTAATTTCCTCGAAGGAAACACTTCAATGATCAAATTGTTTTGAAAGGATACACTTAACAAACTTAAAGTTTCAGGAGCACTATTAAGAAGGTAATTTACGAAGCTGGGAACAAAATGGTGAATAAGATTTTGAAAGGTACTACAATTTACAATTAAGTTACACACGGTTTAATTATAAAATCGGTAGAAACTATACGCTTGCATATAACTAAATGTTATGCATTAAATATCAACTGTGATATTTGAAGTGTAGGTGCAGGTAGCAATATACCATATTTCAAAGAACGGACATTTTAAAACTCTCGAGTAGATACTTTTTTGACAGCATATTGTCGATATTAGAGAGTGATTAACAACACGATTCATTTTCTAATGTTGTATTAATGGAAACCGTATAACAAATGAATGAAAATGTATCCTATATGAGCTGCAAGGTTCTCTATGCAACCAGTAATAGCATACCAAATAAGGTAATTTCGAAATAATCTGACGGAAACAACACAAATTCTTGGAAAACTTGGTAAGCTAAAAATGTAGATATAAAGACGAATGCGAAAAGTACGAAGCATTCACTATTAGATAAAATATACGCATTTCACGCTGCCTTCCCATTCCTGTATATCAGCTGCGTCCTGGATGGTCGCCATCCACAAGATTGCGAGTTAAAGTATCGCCTGGGAAAGGAAAGTTTGTGAAATTTAAAAGATTTGCATTCGATTAATCGAAACAGGTCAATGTCAATCGTTATTGAAACGATCGGTAAATATTTCCTAGGTAATTTAGATAAAATGGAAGCAAGATAGAGTGGAGGCGAAGACATATTGCAGCGTTGAGTAAAATGGTATGGTTTTGTACCAAACTCGGATTTAAACTGGAGTTTGGATCGGATCCCATCGCACGTTAATAATAAATCGCATGCATGGAAGCTACGTTTCAAATACGGACGAAAGCCGCAACTCACCCTTCTCCATCAGTAAAATTAGATCAAACATATTAGGTCATACTACACGAGAAAAACAATAAAAAAAAATCAAAGACATACTTTTCTTTAAAAATTCGTACCAAGAAGTAATAAATAGTATTGTTTATTCATGACTAAAAAGAAAAGCACGGGGCACGCTCTCCTATACAGTCACTTTATACATTATTCAATTGGCTTTTCTTTTTAGTCATGCATAAACAAAACTATTTATTACTTTTTAATACGAATTGTTTAAGAAAAGTATGTCTTTAAGAAGTTTTTGTTGTATTATTTTTTCGAGTTATTTCAGTGTGCGGATAGTTTTTCTGAAGCTAATGTTTTGTGACCTAAATCCTAAAGGATTCTGCAACATGTCAAACGCCTCATCGTTGCAGGCTGGTATTTATTTTAGAATAAAGAAGTTCACATTGAAAAAATATTAAAATATACTTTTAGAATATACAAATATATGAAAGTAACAATGGAACATTATATTGTCAACCGACTTAAGTAGCTGTGCAAAATTTTATCATTCTGTGACGTCGGGAAATGAGTTAAAGTTGCAAGATTTGAGGACACGACGAACCATTGTGAACTAAAGAATGTAAAAAAAGGATTTTGTGTCCAATTATCACTTGAATTAAATAAGTATGGTAACTCAAAGTCAACAATTTATTGCAGAATTTCACACTGTCGTCAACATTTTAATATACTGCTACATCTGTTATTTTCGGAAATATGTATATTTAAGAGTATTCGTTATACGTCTTAGTTACAATATTAATTACAGTTTATGTTTCGCTTGCGAATTGATGTTGAACTAATGTTTGTTTAAACAAATAAACACACACCCACATAACGCTAGTTAAGGAATCCTCCCAGAATGATTTTCAGTAAGTATCCTAATATCTAGTACTCGTTCTTCTATGTTGAAATTATCATCAGAGTTTAGGGCCAGAGTAATAATCGACTGTAAAAGTTCTGAGAAATATAATATCTACTTGCCAGTATAGAATATATACTGCATTCAGCTGGCACTTAAAGTAATACAATTTTTCCTTCTCAATACTCGAAAAAGAACCCAATCTTCAGACTTGAGAGAAAAATATTAAACCCCACATATCAGATCAGTAAACGTCTACCGGTGAATATATTTTCTATGCATAGTTTCAGCTACGTCAGGTTGATCTAACAATATACCTGACAACCAATAAAAGGAAGTACGACAAAGAATGTTGACAGACTAGTTAGCTTCAATTTTTGATAGTCCTGTCTAAGAAGACTCAATTAATACCATATTAGAAATACAAATTACTTTTACGATAAAGAGGAAAGAAAAAATAGTTACGTCTTGAATCGCTGGAAAATGAAAGGTTAGAAGAAGAAACAAAAAACAATAGTTATAGTTAATCAGGAAGTGAAAGATAATTCCAAAGTATCGATCGAAGCTTTGAGTAAATTACGTTCTAATAAATTCCTGTCAGTAGGGAAGGGCGTACAGTAAAGAAATATTAGTTCATTTTTATTTGGATTCTGTTCAAAACCACCGTTTTAACACCAACTCTACTCACACAAATCAAGCCATAAATTCTGCTATTATGGTCTTTGATTTCTCCGCACGAAAGGAAGTAATTTACAGTTTAACCACCGTGGTTTAGCTCTGCATCAACAACAAAGCGTGAGGTGGAGTGAACTGCACCCTCAGCACATATTGTTAGAAGCCGAAAAGCGAATTCGAAACTACAACAATTAGACTGATTTTTTACATCAATTTATTGATTAAAGAATAATGTTACTGCGGCAACAAGAATCGACAAACAATATTTGAAGAATGCGTAAACATTAGGACAATTTAACTAATTAACAATCCTCAATAAAAGCTGCGTCAAATGGAATAACAATGAGCAATAAGTTAACATTCCCTTGGTTTTAAGAACAGAACATATTTCTAAAAAAATACAAATATATATAAAGGAAACCTGAAACTTCAGTAGGCGTACCCGTTGGGTAAATTGTAGATATGCTTAGATATATTGTACTGTACATGAAATATCTTGTTGAATATACGCAATGAGCAAAGACAAAGCGAGAGGGAAACATCAATGAGGAATCTGACAAAAGGAAAACGTATTGTTACCGACATAACAAATACCACAGAATTTAAATACTAATGAATGCAATTCTCTGTTCTTTTCTCCACTCTAGATCAGTGCTTTTCAAAATTCTCTGTATTGCGGACCACCAACTGAATAAATTGCATGCTCGCGGATCCAAATAGACAGTTTGTATACGCAGCCCCCTGATGTGTCATAGTATTGTAATCCGTTAACATAACTGCGATATTGATGTTACGCAAACAATATATTAATTTTACACTCTCTTTTTCTCAGCAACACATGGTAGAGTGTTGGCGTAGCATTAGGGAGGTCGTGGGTTCGATCGCAGCGGCCGACCATTCTGACTGAAGTTTTTCCAGGGTTTTTCTCAGTCACACCAGGCAAATGCCAGGATGGCACCTTCAACACAGGCCCTGGCCGCCAGCTTCCCGAATCCTTTCTCCTCCCGTATCTCGGCCTGAGCCTTAGATGAGTCAGGGCGAGATACGGGAGGCCATAAATAAAATTCAAATTCTAACCAATACACAGAGGACCAGAAATTAAACCTAGCTGAAAATATATATATATATTTTACCGATGTTCTGGGAATCATTTTCTTTTGCACTATTTTAAAGCACTAAGACTGCCCTTCTCAATAAGCTACTTGCAACACAACATGCATATTACCACGGGGTGGGAGCGTTATCGTATTTCGTGATGGTAACGGAGGTTCTGGCTGGGGAGTTGCAATTTGTTTATTGAGGTGTGTAGTGGAAGCTTCGACTATGAATGTTTGGTTTCAATTAACTGTCTGATTTGGATGGAAATTTTGAAGAAAGGTTCTTAAATTTGTTTCTCATAATTGCATTTTATTTGACAGCTGAAAATACTGAGGCAGATATTTTTTTTTTAATCCACGAAGGGAATTGTGTAATGTTATACAGCATTATCTCTGTCCAAATACAGTTACAAGACTAAGTGCCACAGAGTCCCACAGTAAAACTTATACAAGTTTGTAGGATATTTTATGTGGTTTAATGCCTTATTATAAAAAAAAAAAAACGCCTTCCTGTACCTTTTTGTGAAATTTGAGTTTTCTTTGAATGGATGACCCCGGCTGTCGAGTTTACAGTAGCACGTATGGAGCAAGAAGATGAACTAACTTAAAACTTGATCAATAGAAGTATTTATTGACTCCTACTGAACAAATAAGATATACAGAAAGGTTCTAAGGATATTTTAGATCATGTTAATCAAATTGTGTGGACTTCTGAAAGTGAATTTGATAAACAATGGAGACAGTACTCTCCGAAAAGGGATAGAGGTTCATGCTTAAGATACTAAATGATTGGAAAGCAAATTAAAACTTCCTGATAGTGTTGCATATAGTAAAGATTATTTATTTTCCTGGGAGTGCAAGCTGTTAGCTTTTGGTGGGTAGATCTTGAAAGTATTGTGAAGAAAGTGGTCAGTAAACTAAATTGAAGCGTCTTGGGTCTCCTAAAGAAAATAATTCTGGCGGTGAATTAATACTTGCCACTCACTGGTCATTAACGGCCTCAGAAGAAAGAGGTGCAGCACATGTGCTTCAGCAAATAACTCAGCAAGCTCTAAACGTACATCTAAGTATAAAAAATATATAAATTCTCGTTTCCTCCCCATTCCCTCTGCATGTTCTAAAACCGACATTCTGTCGTATACACGCAAAAGGTATGGGGATAAAACGAGGGATTTATTTTTTTATACTTAGACGAACGTCACGAGCCACGCCATGTTGTTATATTTCTAGATGCAGGCGGGACGCGTGGAGATGGAAAGTATTATAAATTTACTAACTTACAGAGTCCCATACTCATGATTCAAAAATCAAATTAAAATTATGTCGAATAACGAAAATAACAATACCGAAAATCATTTTAAAAATTATGAAAATAACTTTTAAAACAAAAAAAGAGAAAGGGAAAAAGAAGAAAAGAAAGAAAAAATTACAAAAAGTGAAACAAAAGTTGGAGTAAACTGATCTAAAATGTAAAAACGGCAACAGATTACAAACATGACCAGTAAGTTGTATTAAGTTCCAAGGAAGGAGGCAAAGGTAATATGACACCAAAATCCGCGCCCTGCTGTAAGAATTTCCAGGTGAAATGATTATACGAAAAGACTGAAAGGAATAATTTCAACCAGCTTTTATTTTATAATATACGTATATAGCTACGCTAACATATTACTTCCAACTTGTTGTACAAGTATACAAGCTGTTACGTGGACATTACACTCCAACACGTAGGTGGAGAAACATGCAAGAGATGTCTAAGAACGTGTGCCAACAGAAGCAACGTCAAAAGGAATTTTTGGATGCGTAACTAGTACGATGGCATACAAATATAAACCACATAATTTAGGTTTAACCGTACAACGAACATACTGTACACACTCAGATGCTTCTAACTCTTATTAGCTACCGCCTATTAACAAAAAAAAAAAAAGTAACTATTACATCTATCTCACGTTTCTCTATTTTGCGCATCTATCTTGTAACTATGAAAAAAGCAGTCTAACAAACTATTACAGAAGATACGGTTATTAAAGACTACTTTAGATAATTCAGTACTACTAAAGATTAATTTAGTAAGCCACACGTTATAGGCAACATGAACGATAAACGTTAATATTTAAATTTTAAGCTATAGAACTGCTATAATTTAAGGAAAGATTCGTGATTTTCATACTGTAACCTATTTTCTTCATCTTCACAAAAATCAAAATACAGTAAAATCTCGTTTATCCGACCTTCACTTATCCGACATACCATCGGAAGAAAAGCATCAATCGGCAACAAGAACTGAAAGTTGTGAATGTAGTCTATTTTTTGTTGCGCCAGACTCTACCGCGTGGCGCGCCCGTCTACACTATGACTCGTCTGTCTGTCATTCAGTGCATGAAGGATGATGATCAGTATGAAATAACTGATAAAACAGTTATTTTTTCCTGTTTTATTGTAAAACATGATTATAAAGTTCGTAATGTGTAAAATTATAACAGAGTTTGACGTTTAATAGACTTTTTCTTAACACCTTAATATTATCCGACATTCTGACTTATCCGACGTTCTGCCGACTTGTTTATGTCGGATAAGCGAGACCTACTGTATACTATATACAAGTTATGTTACAAAAGTATCAGACCATCTTCAATACCTAGACAACCTGCCATGCGATAAGAAAGTAACTTGATAGACATTTAGAGTGGGCCCGCGTGGCTACTCAGACTTCATTGAATGAGGTAATCTACTGATGATCGACGCATACACAATAACCGAACGAGACTGCACCGCTATCAATGAAAAGTGACGACTGACAGTGCTCGAGTTAGAACATAATCTGGTGATTCCAGCTTCAG